>JAQGAF010005787.1:0-11404 GCA_034687865.1 Kryphioiulus occultus | reverse complement strand
TACGAGAAGTGTAACGAGAAGTTACACGAAGTGTAACGAGAAGTTACACGAAGTGTAACGAGAAGTTACACGAAGTGTAACGAGAAGTTACAAGAAGTGTAACGAGAAGTTACAAGAAGTGTAACGAGAAGTGTAACGAGAAGTGTAACGAGAAGTTACAAGAAGTGTAACGAGAAGTGTAACGAGAAGTGTAACAAGAAGTTACAAGAAGTGTAACAAGAAACTTCAAGAAGTGTAACAAGACGTTACAAGAAGTGTAACGAGACGTTTCAAGAAGTGTAACAAGAATTTTCAAGAAGTTACAAGAAGTGTACATGTATGCTTAGGAAATAATAAGCAATAAAGTTGGCAAACAATAGCTAATTTGTGAAATCATTATTTTGGGACCATAAGAATTCATTTATGGTTAATCTGTTCCTTAAAATTCTTAAAATAATTGTGTAGTGCAAGAACACTTTGAGAAATGATAATTGTTGGCCTAAATGGCTAAATGGCTATGGAATAATAATAATTTTTATGGAATGTCGTTGATTGACCTTCATAAGTGCATAAGTGATCAAATTATCCTTGCAATGTTATGCAATTGTTTTGATCATTTCTCCTAGCCATCAGTGAATCTAAAACCTTTACCTTACTTTTTATTTATTGTATGATTCATTTTCGTAATGTCCACATTGAATTCACAGGAATTACCTTCCTTAAACACACATGTATTTATTTGAGAAAAATTTCTACAAATTTCCATTTCGATTATTTTTAAAAGTTATCACGAAATGATAGTTCTTAGAAATGGTCCAGGACTTATTTTTATCAAAACTTGAGCATTGCAAAGAAACGAAAGGATATTTCATGTCTGGCAGTGTTTGTCATGTCTGGGTCAAATTTAAATATTTATATATTGTTTTTATGAATAATGCATTCTTTTTACTTTTTTTTGTTTTGGCTTTTCAAAACGTTTCAAAAGTTTATTTTATCTTTGCACTTTATTATTTTAGTTTCAAAATTGCCTTTGAAACTGAAGAATGAAGTTCACAATTTATATTGCATGCATTGTAAAATTCCAAAAGCCTCTCAATATTTCAAAATTCAAATTTGAAATTCAAAACTACATCAATTTCATTCAATATAATACAGCACATCTAACTTTTGTAGGTATGTGGTTTCAAATATATCGTGAAATACACGAGTCGGCATGTTTGATAATGCATTGTAAAATTCATTAGTGAAATGCATGTTTGTTCACATTACCAAATATATTTCGTGTCGTGATAAAAACGACCAATGCATTTGCAATATATCTTGCAATTCGTAATGCATCTCTAATGTAAAAATGCATTTCTTTTCGATGTGGGTGCCTTCAACACATTTCTAGGCAAAATGCCATTTGGGGCCTAACTCCACAGCAGTTCTCCAAAGCTTATCATAAAACAACTCACTCGTAACATTTCCAGCACATTGACCAACTCTTCACCCTCCTACCCCTCCAAAAAATCTGACTATTTGCTTGTCTGTAAGCACTTTTTTTTTCTCCATACAATCCTCAGATTGTTTGGCCATTGTTTATCTCCTCTTCTGTAGGTGGTCCAAGGCACTCATAGCCCCATTAATCGATAATTTGTTCAACCAATTTTGATGGTGTTGCCCCCCACATTCTCTGAAGGAAGCCATTTCCTCCCACGCACATCACCAATCCATTCCCATTGCCATATCCCGATCTTGTTGATATCATCTTTCAGTTTACTTTTCCATCTACTGCCTGCTCCAAATGTTCGTCGTTAAACCCGATTGCGAGAGGGAAATTTTTCGTGAATTTCGCCAAAAATAAAACAACAGTTAAAAGCAGATAAACACTGTCGTGATTCGATCTGGTACAAATGGGAACCGAATCCCCCCAAGAAATGCGAGCCGATGTTTGCTCCCCCAGCAAATGGATCGTGAGAGGGGGAATTTGAGACAAAATTAACAATAGTCGAACCATTTCACTTTTCAGACTAGCGAACATCACTCTTATGGCTGTGTTGGATAATGTGATTTTGGTTTGAAATGGAATTCGAGTTCGTGCTGCGGAAAACTAACCCCAAAATGAGGTGTAAATGGATGTAGCTAGCTGTTGAAATGAGTCCACAACTTTTGTTTAGTCTGTAACCTCGGTAAGATGTCTGACCAATTTGGCTTTCATGGCTGATGACATTTTCACCTTTTTAGATTACACGTTGTCAAGCTGTGAATGTGACAATTAGTTTGCAACTGCTTAAGAATCAGTAACCCTGGTGGAAAGATTAGTATATGATCAATATTGATATCACTAATCTATTGTGATGAATAGTGTGCTTTTGGACTACAGATGTCTGTATATAAAAACAGGGTGGCAACAAGTCCTAAAAGTCCTTAGAAAGTCCTAAATATTCAGAAAAGTCCTAAATACCCTAAACAATTGAAGAATTGTTGCAAATTATTATAATCCTTGTTACCAATTCAGTGTGAAGATGGTGGGAATTATAAAAATGTCTTTAATCCTTTTTGCTGGACAAGCTGATGTTGAACATGGTTTTTCAGTAAATAAGCAGTGCCTAGCTGATAATCTTTTAGAGAAGAGCCTCGTTTCACATGAAGGTTGATTTGTGAGTTTGTCCGAAAGAATGGAAATGATGTTTGAAAAGTTGAAGTTCCCCTGCACTTATGATGACTGCTATATGCTCTGCGAGCCAAATTTATGAAGAAGGCAGACAGGAAAAGGCTATGGAGAAAACTGTTGAGGAAAAATGGCTCGTGGTAAAACAAAAGGCCCAGGATGATATCCATGCAAGAGATTGAGGAAAAGAAGAAAAAACTTTGTTCACGAGATGGACAGCAAATTGATATGTATAGCATAAATGTGAATTAGAAATCGTATACTAAAAATGCCACTTTTGAAAAAGTCCTAAAATTTGATCTCAAAAAGTCCTAAAAAGTCCTCAAAATTGAATCTTAGAAATTGCTTGCCACCCTGTAGTAGATAATGATTTGCAAAATTTGTTAAACCAGCAAAATTTATTTTGATGTCAGGGAAATTACATGGATTTGTCAGGGAAAGTCCGAGAAATTAATTTGAGAATTTCGGTACGAACCATGCAAATTCCGACCTTGGTTTCGTTTCGAGAAATTGTTTTCGAAAAACGTACGATGAGTGATCGTAAGATTTTCGTCTTGCCTGATTTTTCAGATGAAAGAGCACTGGAAGGAGAACACGGTCAATGCCCGCACCAGGTGCTGGGCCCAGGGCATGGACGGTTGGAAACCGCTACAAGCCATTTCTCAGCTCAAGTGGAGCTTGCTGGCCACCGGCAATGCGGTGATGAACGAGAGCGACTTGGCCACGCTTATCCTCAACATGCTCATCAAGGTGTGCGAGTACTTCCCGAGTAGGTGAGTTGAACACCGGGGCTTTTAAATCCTCTTGTGCGGCGTTTCCGAGCAATTACCAATTTGGAAAAGGAAATGATGATTTCGTAAAAAAATATAATGGCAGCATTAAGGGGACGGCAATCAGCGTAGTTAAGAAAATGTCATAGGAGAAACTTTCTGAAGAACCGTCAGAAATCATGGATTGATATGCATTTTCCTGAACATTTTTTCAATTGTCAATAATATAGCGAAAACTTAATTTTAAAAACTATACCCAAAGATGGATTTTAGCAAAATTTTAATTTCCTCGAAAGATTAAAAATGGCTGGAACTCCATTGTTGACATTGGAGTGAATTAAAATTTTGTGCCCACATTTCTACAAAGAAAATTTTGATAATAATAATAAAAATCGACTCACCTGCATGAATCGAGTAAAAATGTGTTTTTTTCTCGGAAACCAAATGCCCGATTTAAAATCGAAAAATGTGTTTCGTAGACAATTTGTTCCTCTTTATAATTCGTCTAATTGCGTAAAATTCCTTATGCATATTTGAGGCGCAAAATGTCGAACTTAGAGCAACCCAAATTTGCATTATTTATGACATATGCATGCTCGTACCCCTGTGGCTATAAAAGTGTTTCTGAAATATGCAATTTGATTATCGGAGCTTAATGAACACGCATCCAGACATATTGTTAATTTTGTTGTACAGCTATTATCCGGAGAAACTCAGCGGAAATCTTTTTCACACTAGGCGAATTATAAAGAGGAATAAATTGTCTACGAAACACATTTTTCCGAATTTGGATCCGACATTTGGTTTCTGAGAAAAACACATTTTTACTCGATTCATGCAGGTAAGGCCATTTTTTTTTTGCTATGAAGTGTACTTGCATCTATGGTACTTGCACGCAATTTTTCGTTTTTATATTAAATCCAATTCAAGATGGCGTCGCCCGCAAATGTTGAAATGCATTAAAACTTACCAGAACTAACGAGCTAAAAATATAGACTTCTCCAAAAGTGAGAGTTAACATTAATCTCAGCTCAGTCTGCCTGCGAAAATCGGAGCTGGATTTGGATGTTTTTACACGTATATTTTTTGGAATTTTAACTACTTTTGATCCCGATTCAAGATGGCGCCGCAGGCAGTTTTTGAAATGCGTTTAACTTTACCAGCGCCAACAAACTAAAAACAAACTCGCGAAGAAGTGCGAAAACAATCATTCGCGGGCGTTGTTATTACCCACTCAGCTTGCTTAAATCGGCGGCGAATTTACGTATTTTTATTTTTTATTTTACCTCTGACTTCGATCCCGATTCAAGATGGCGTCGCTCGCTATTTCGAAATTCGATCCAGGCACGATCAATCGAGCAATTCAGAAATTCGTATCGCGGTCGATTTCTCGACGAAATCAACGCACGTCGACGGTTTGAAATCTTGCGGAGTCATTTAGCAGAATAAGTGTGCGAGTATTTTTTAATCGGCTGCTAAAATACACCCGCAATACGAGAAACGAATTAGCGAAAAATGCAGCTTAAAAAGGAGGGGGCGAACCGGAAGCGGAACCCTCGTCGCCGGCGTTCCAGAACGCCAGCTCGAGCGTACATTCGACAGAACGGAACGTGTGCGTTCTGCGTGGGTCGAATCGCTGCTGCGTTTTTTGCTCTTCTGTAAATTTAAAAGTATTATTTTTTAAATCATAAACTGCAGAAATAAGCGATGGCCGACTCGAGCCTGGACGATTTCTTCGCCAAGAAGGACAAGAACAAGAAATCGAAGAAGAAATTCGGCGGCGGAGGCGAGCAATCTGGTATGAATTTCGACCAACAAGATGCCGGCGCACGAAAAGACTCTTCTTCGTATTCGAGGGGATCGAGTGGAGGCAGCAAAAAGGATAAAGAGAAAAACTCGAACATTTCCTCGTCCTCCGGGGGATCAAATCACACCCAGAAGACGTCCGAGCAGGTTGGTCGCGAAAACCCTCGTTTTTATGCTTTCAAAATTGCGTAAGGCCCGAAATTGCGCCATCTGTTCGTTCGCATTGTTTTTCGCCATCCCATTCATTGCCTGCGAAAAATTTGCTGCTCGTTTCAGGAAGACGACGAATGGATCGAGGTGCAGGAAAAAGAAACTGACTACACCGGCCTGAAAATACAGAATCTGCAGATCAGGTATACGAAAACTAGAGGCTTTACGGGAGATCGCTTAATCCCTAATATGGGCAAGGGGAAATTGAGATTAGGGTGGATCAGGTTTGGGAGGTCAAGAATTCCTTCGGAAGAATTTCAGTTTTTTACGTGTCTCTCTCACCTTTCACAGAGAAACGTTTTCTTTTGACGATATGGGGACCCTACACGAGCATTCTTGCTGTCAGTTTCAACAAGTACTGACAGTAATATTGATCGTATAATTGGTGTTGTACTCACAGATTGATGTTTAGGGGACTTACACGGGCATTTTTACTGTCAGTTTCGACAAATACAGCCAGTAATACTGGTCGTGTAAGGGCAATACTACTAATGTATTGATGTTCGTTACTGACGAGTATCCGAATTTTCGAATAACTATACTGTCAGTATAGAGATATTGACAGTAATACTGGCCGTGTAATGGCCTCAGTCAGAATATATCTGTCAGTATTGAGGCAGCAGCCGTGCCACATTCGTTGGGTTTCGTCGAAGAAATTCGTGCGAGAACACATTTTCTGCTGCTTTTCTCAATCATCATCGTACCGTATGCGAGTGAATATTGAAATTATCGCTAAATAAGCCTCGTAAGTCTCCAAATGGCTTTTGCCTTTCATTTCGATCCGTGGTACTTTAGAACCTCACTCAACGAAGTCCACGATGATGCAGAGTCTTTTACTGACAGTAAAATACTGATCCGCGAAAATATTGACGCATATGTCATTTCTACTTATTCTAAAGTGACTGACAGTATTGCAAGCCGTGTGGGGTCCGCAATAGAGTCAATCTGTTGTTAGGCCTGCTTACTGGGCAATTACACTCACGAGTGAAGAAATCGATCCACCAGCAGCCAGTGTCTAAAAACGCAATTTTTTAACGTGCAGATATCCGAGCTATCATCTAAAAAAGGGAATGCCGTTTAATAAAGCGTTTATCTTTCTAAAATGTGTGTGGATTGTCTGCGATTCTCCAAGCGTTTCTATGGCAAAGTGCCCTAATACGGAGGTAGGGCCTAATCCATGTTTGCGTGGTTTTCAGCGTATGAATGTTCCCACCCCCACGGTTACTACCGCACCAACAACAACATTCACCACTGAAGGTTTTGGATATGTTGAAAACCATGCAAATATGGGTTACCTTTGTTTTATGGCACTTGCCATAGAAACGCTTAGTGAATTGCAAACAATTGACACACACTTTAAGAGTGGGATGGGTGCTTTATGAAACTGCATATCCCTTTTTTAGATCGGACATCCGCATGCTTAGAAGTGGATCGATTTCTTTACTCGTGAGATAAAGCATGGTCTTCAATGGGTGCGTTCATTCAATTTATTTCAACTTGGTACCAGTTGCTTCAGCTAATCATCTACCCCCATGCCACACGCAGGATGGGATATCTCGTAGCAAAACATTCCTTGGGCTTAAATCTAGTTCAAAGCACCTATGGTTAAGAAACTTCGAGACCATACTTTAGAAGCATCTATAATAAGAATGACAGACATGACCCACGAGCCTCCGGCCTTCAAAAGCTTTTAATTCTCCTCCTCCTTGTAAGCTGAAGCAGGGAACACCTGGCTTGCACAGGCTTGACCCCTCAGCAAATATTTGAAATTGCAATCTGCAGGAAGCTTAGTTCTATGATCTCAAAACCTACTAAAGTATGAGTCCAACATTTAAACTCATGACAACAGTTGGGTTTCTGTCCAGTGTCTAAATCCATATTCTCATCCATATTCTGTGGCTATGTCATAATTCCATACCATTTAAAATTTAGAGAAACAAACACACTTGCAGTGTATCAAAACGCGTACAACTTTGGTTAAAAATTTAGCCCCTGGATGAAAATTGCAGTTAAACAATTTCCTCTTCTGTGGCCTCAGTTAAATAATTTGTATTAGTAATCTTTCATCCCACGGAACTATACAGCCTAAGACGGGAGGATTTTACCCGCTATTATGAAACTAAGAATATGAGCCCGTCAGAGACTGGCAAATCATGACCGAGTTTGTTTGCCATATCCATACTGGACAAATTTATATTTCAAGCTGCTTATCTTGAGTTACGCCGTTTTTCTTGGATGGAAATCATGGACAAAACCACACTAAACTTCAAAATAACATTCATATACATTACCCAAACCAAAATTTTCATGCAAAATAATTGTGACCATAATTAACCGTAAAAAAAATGGAAGAATTGCAGTAGATCTATTAAGTTGTGAAGCTCTAATTTCAGCCAGTGAATTACTTGAACATTCGTATACCATGAATTTCCCAACTCCTGACTGACTTGTAGGTTGAAAAGTGTATCTGTATTTATCAATTTTGATGTGTGCAGAATTTTACCCCCTTTACTCGGCATTCCTATGCCACATGTCTGTCACATGATTCTCACAGAAATACTGGCTTTGCTGATAGCGAAAGTGGGCGAACTAGGTTTCGTAATATTTCTGTAAACACGCGCATCGCTAAATCATATCAGATGACGTTGTTGACGAAATGAACTTTCTATAGATGATCTGGTATTCAAATATCGAAAAGGGTGCCGACCATAATTTCACATTTGGGCTGGGTCAAGGACGTTTATTCGTTATCCTCTATCGCTTTGCGCGATATTTAAAACTTTTGACTGTAATGTGAATCAGAGGCACAAACACATTCTCGCAGAAATGTAGGAATCGTTATAATTTTTCCTTATCGCATCACTAAGTTGACTTGTTTGGTTTCTCAACAGTGAACTGCGAGACGAAGAGTACGAAAAGGAGAAGATGGAAGAGCGTAATGCGGAGGACGGAGAAAATTCTTGGCAGAAGGACGGTTCTGGTCCCTGGAACAAAAGCTCCGGACAGCCCACCGTACCAACGCCTACAGGTAACTAACTAATCGCGTTCATGTGGCATATAAGAGAGTGCGAGTTCCACGTTAAACGGAGTTTGCGCTACACGTGAAACGTGGACGTGACGAAAACGTGTGGCCTCACGTGTAGCATTGCAAATCAATGGGAGCAGATCTCGTGCCATGGAATCTTTTTTCATTTTACCGAGAATTTACCTTTAAAAGAGATTTCTTTGTCAGTTATTTGAAGCTATACATGTACCCAACATTTGGGGGTACCCTGTTACCCAAATTATTCAGTAATTCAATATTGCTGGTAAAATGCATGAACGTGAGTTCGCTAATTTTCACGTTGAAAACGCAGTTTTTGAGCTGTATGGCCATATATCGAAAGTGAATTAAGGAAGCATGACATTAGGGGATGTCAATCCTAAAAAATAATTGTAATTGAAATTGACAAATTGGTGTGCGCGTGTGCATATGGGTACCAAAACCTCCAGGCAGCTTATTCACTTTGTCCTATATTTGATGAATTTGCGAAATCTGTTGAAACTCTTTACAACATAAATCGCTATTATTGCTCCAACCAGTCAGAAGAAAAGGGCCATTCTGGGGACGAAGAGTGAAAGAGTTTCTCAAATAATACCATCTCTTCTTATCTAAAGGAAATTCTGACATTTTGTATTTCAATTTAACCTTCATCTTGTTGTTTATTTAGACGGATGTAAGCGATTCCGTCCATGTCATCACCAATTAATGAGTTTCTCATGCTGATCATCCAGTCATGACGTCTGTCCATTTAACGTGACCTCTAGTTCGTCTATCGTTGCAATACAATTTAGCCGAATTCGACAGAAGTTATTAAAGAAGGAACATAAGGTGTCATAAAAGGAAGTAGTAAGGCGCATAATTTACTTGGCAAGAAAATAAATTGTCTGATAAAATCATGAAATGTTAAAAGTGGTAAACTTAATATAAAAGTTTATAAATTATTCAATGGAAATCCAGCAAAACAAAATTTACTGAAGTGTGTTTAAATACAATACAGTTTTAAAAAAATCTGAAAATTTACTGAGGTTAGACTGACGCACATGTAAATCTACTGAACTGCAATTTACTATGCAATATTTAAATTTACAGGAATATACAAAATTTCAGTTAATGGTGGGGGTTAACCCGAAATAGGACATTAGTCGAGAAGACCGATGAAAAGAGCAGGAAAACCATAATTAGTTTATACAGTAAGATATAGACGACACCTGATTGAAAGGCCGGAAAGCTAAATTGTAGTAAGGTACATTAAATTCACAGCCGTTTTCAAAAGGGCAGTTTTGAAATTAAAATGAAGATGAACTGAGGTAACTTTTACTTGCAACTGTAATTTTTGTGTGTTGCCGTTTCATGTTCACGGTAAAACAATTGCAGTAACCTTTAAAAAAATTCATATTTGACAACTTTTTACAGCATGATCGTGACATGTTTTTAAACAAATTGTCATCAAAGTGTTACTTTTTTTAACAAAACCAAAAAGCGGCCTCAAACTGGTAGAAGCCACATTGATGTCCACATCGAAAACCTACTGCATGTACAGTACATGTGTACATGAAACTTTATATCGACATTGAAATAGAACAAGTTAGTTTTTAACTCTGTTGTACAACTTGCTATATAACGCCATATACTGAACACTAAAAAAGCTGGGCTTACTATACATGTATAACACAAAGATAGCAAAGTTATAGAATTTGTTTCAAAATGAGCCCTGGACCAACTATTCATGTGAACATACATGTACACGTATAAATAAGTATTAAAATTATTGGTCAGAGAAAATCGACGTTTTAAGCCTAGTACACACCTAGAGACAAAGTTGGACCACAAATTACTCGACTGCCTTGTCACTCTTGTGGCTTATTAAGCCTAGCACACACGGGAAACATGTTTTCTGGGAAACTGGTTTCCACAAACATAGTGTCCACATCACCAGCAGCACATTGAATACAAATAGGCAGAAATGATAATCAATTGTGTATATGCTTATATTTCACCACAAATGCTGCAGAAATTGACAATTTGGTATGGATGATGAGCAGACATACTGTTTCACTGGTTAACCTTGGAGTGCTATCTTTTTCGCCTTTTCTGATGCTCACAGCAAACATGCTATCAACAACATACTATATTTCATTCGTCATACCACCAGCTTTTTAATGCAGGGATGTGTAAAGAGATAGTTGATCTGTCGAATTAAAAATTAAACGACGACCCTATTTGCTTATTAAGTGTAAAAACCATTGACAAGTTGTCTTGCCGAATTTTGAATCAAATTTACTAAATTACACTTATTGCATCATTTTCCGAGCCGGCAATTTAAAACGAGTTTTTTTCAGACCAAAAAGCGTCAAGTTACGAGTGTAGCCAAACTACTTTAATGAAGGTGACTGGCCGAAACTTCAATTTAATTTCCCTGATTTTTCCAGGTTTTCCGGACACTTTTTGAAAAATTTCCAGACAATTTAAAACAATTTTTACGGATGTGATATATGGTGGAAATTTTAGAAACTCGAGATCACGAAATGATTGGATTTTAGCCCAAATTAAGCTAAGTGAATGTTATAAATGAAATTTGTGGAAAATTACATGAAATAATGGATTATAAGTGTATTAATATAACTATACAATGCTACATGTATACATGTAATAACACACATTGTCATAAATATTGCTGAATAAGATAAAGTGCTTGGTCGTAAGGTTTTCACTAAAAAGGGCACGAATGCAACCTGGAAGGTGTTTCTCTCAATTTCTAGCTGACCATGTGACTTTATTGAGAGGATTCAGAGGAAATATTTTTCCTTTGATGTTTACCGCCTAAAGAGTAAACAAAGACATGTTTGCAGAAATAGCCTTTTTCCACACCCGGGTGGAAAAGTTGACTATGACCATGTATGGGTTTATATATGCCATACATGGTCTTGTATGTGCCATGTATGG
>JAQGAF010005786.1:0-11406 GCA_034687865.1 Kryphioiulus occultus | reverse complement strand
TATGTTTGTAATAGTTGACAAATATTTTGGTAATAATATATAACGAAGACAATTATTATTAGGAATATATTTTTTGTAAGATATTATGAAATCTTATTGAGAATATATACTGTATTCTTAAAATATTATGCATATAATGTATGTATATTATTACCAACATTTTTGTGCAAAACAAATCTGAAAATGTATATTTATTATTTAATGTAAATACTTCCCATTTGTAAAAACTATATGCGAATATAATATTATAAACATAGTGATATATATTCTTAACATATTTCACATATAGTTTAAAAAAGTAAATATATTTGTAATATATGACAAATATTTTGGTAATAATAAATAACGAAGACAAATACATTCATATTAAATTAAGACTATTTATCGTAATGAATACAGTTATGTATGTCACAATAAGGGAAAAAATGTGTGTATATGCGCAATATATTCCCCATATATTTATTTTATACATGATGCAATACCTGCTGAAATATATTGGAAATATATTGCAGCAGGTATCTGAAATATATTCAGCATATATCATACATCATATTTACTTGACATATTTCATACATTTTTAATGTAAGGATTCTATATAATAATTATATTATCCATATATGAAATCAGGCCAATTTTGGTATACTTTCAATGTATGGATAATATAACCAAAAAATATATTAATATATCTTATTTCCATATGGGTTGGTCTCTTTCCTGACATAATTCAATGAAAGCAAGGTGTCCTGTCTTTAAGACATTTTATTCGTTGACCATTTAAGGCGTCCAGGCAGACCAGCAAAGTACCAATGCCCTCAAGGAAGACCGTGAAGCTAAAGCTGCATACCAGAGCAATGGCTTACAGGTGCTGGAGAACTTTAACAAAATTCTGGAGATGAAATTCAACACACCGGTGTCCTGTTCCGTGAAATGCCCTACTTGCAGCCGGTCAAGCGAGTGGGAAGACAGTGGTGCTGATTCACAGCCCAAGAGCTCGCCGGATGACTCTGGCTTGGGTGACACCGAGATGTCCTCCAACGCCGAGGCAGCTCTGGACACGGTCACAGATGATGTTGAATTTCACGACGATCTCCCAGAACGTGGGGCCAGTCCCGAGGACCCAGCTCCGGAATCAAGCGGCAAAAGCGAAGGCGAGGAGTACGAAGACTGGTCGGACGCTGACGACTTCTCGTATTTCGAATTCAACGAGGACAAGACAAAGCCTGATGATCCGCAAGACTCGCATGCCGAAACTTCGGATCACGGCAGGGTGTCCCAGCACATAGACTATTTGGCCCTGCCCATGCAGCCGCACGTGTACAGGCGGTTGAGCCCGATCCAGGAGTGCGATACCAGAAGTCCAAGTCCGGTTCCTGATCAGATCAACCCCGAACTATCGTCCGCTGCCCTTAACAAGATTTACATTCCCCTGAAAATCCCCTCTTGTTCAGAACCGAAGTTTGGCGTGATGGCAGCAAGTTCGCAGGATTTGATCTCATCAGCGCCGCCCATAGAAGCCCAAGAAAGTCCATCGGACTCAGCCGATCTCACGGAAAGCGATGATGGCATCTCTTGCGATAGCCTGGACGCCGACTCGTTGGACGATCAAGACGATTCGGAATTTGTGTTCGGCGTGCCAACTCCACCGGAACAATCCTTTTTGGACTCAAATTCCGATTATCCACTAATCCAAGGAGGAATGGATGCAGAGCAGGAAGTTCAGCTTCCGAAATCTGGAGACAAACACCCGGAAGTGACATTGTCGGACTCTAGTTCCGGTCGCCCCATGGCGGCTAGCTGGAGCACCCCGACGCTGACCAAATCCGGAAGTCTGTATCTGTGTGACCGAGAGCTGCGGCAAAAATGTGGCTTCTCGTCGAGCTCCGAGGACGAACGATCCCTTGGGCGAGCGCAACGGAACCAGAAACCACGGAACGGAAGCTTGCAGGCCCTGAGGTACTCGAGAGAAAAAAGTTGCGACACGTACACCTCCAGCAGCGAAGACGAAAGCTGCCAGCACGGCACCTTCGGCAAGCACCAGTCAAAGAGCTCGAAAGCGAAGCAGCGTTTCGAACAGATCGTCCTGGAGAACAGACGGAAGAAAAGAAGGAAGACCGCACCCAAAAAGAGCAAGCTGAAGACATGTTCATCGTTGCCCAAAGCGTCCGTGTTTCTTCCACCTCTGGATCGATGCCTGTCACCGCCTCCTTTGCCGGTGCTGAAATTTACCACCATGACCAGCAAGAAGACTTCCAGCAGTACCGACGGAGGATGTGCTCCTGAGAAAAAATGGAATTGCACCTCGGCAGAAACAATCGAGGATTCTGATGAAGTTCAGGATGGAACGCCTCACGACGAAAAGTGCAGTTACGCAACTGCGTGGGTCCAAACGACAAATTCATCTGGGGTGAACATTGACTGTAAAAACGGTAATCCGGTTCAATCCGGCACCGACTCAGACAATATCATTGGTCGAGCAAAAAATTCCAACAGACCATCTTGTTGCGGCAGTGCCCATGACATAATCTCGCACCAATATACGGATAAGGTCGATCAACTGGAACCTGATGTGAGTAATATGGATATCTGTGATCAGGACAAAGGCCCCGATCAAAATCATGACAAAATTATGCTGCGCGGTAATGTCCACAAAGAGCTGGCTGTCATCACACAATCAGGCACAGATCCCGATAACGTCTTCGACCATAACAAGGCTTCCAGCATTGTCTCATTTCATATCAGTGGCCTAGACTCTCATCAAGATCTGGACCAGATCTCACAATGTGAAACTGAACAGGACAGTATCACTAACGGCACAAAAGATCTCGACAGAATTTCGTTTTGTGACAGTGACCTAGACATGACCTCATATCCAGACAGAGACTTCCATGGACTCCAACAACCAGGCACAAATGCGAGTCCAACCTTCCCTTCCGATGAAGATTTTGCAAGATTCTCTCATCTTGGGGAAAACCCACTTTTCACCTCGCAAACTGAAGGGTTACCAAAACTTTCCGATGTCGATGGAGCTTCTGAAAGATACAGATCTGTCGAGTATTCTTTGGACTGCTTTAACTCAGTTCTTTACCAAGATCCTCACAGCGAATTTGCTATGGACCAAGACGTTGATCGGATCTACAGAACGAAACAAGAAAAGCCTTCCTCGCCAATTTTGGATTACTCAGCTTCAATCCTTGAGACTGGGACAGCGATTCAAGATTTGTCCGGATATGACCACATGGCAATGTACGGCACTTCAAATTCCAATTACGAATATAGTCAAAACGTCGATGGTTTGATCCCGGTAAACAGCACCCTGCTGTCCTCGCAAACCTTCAATGCCTTGGACGAAATGCAGACAGCTAGGATCCCTGGTCAAGGAGATTCCGATAACCCAGGTAACGAACATGGAGACGGTGGCATGGATTCCGAGGCTTTTGAGCTGACCTGCTGGAGCAACATTGCCGCCGGACAGCACGAGCTATCGGACCAGCTGCACATCAACATGCATTCCAAGCCGAGGGAGAAGGCCCTGTTCGACAGTTCGTCTTCTATCTGGGGCCAGTCGTGGCCATCTTGTGACAGCCTTACCATGGTCTACATGGGACCCGAGTGGGGCTCCACTGAGACAAACATGATCGCCAGCATCCAGTCGCTCGAAGACCTGGATGATTCCGATTTCAGTGAGGGCCATCAGGAAGCTTTGGAGCGGTTTGTGGCAAAGTCGATACGAGCCCGGCAGAAAGATGATCCGCAGATGTTTCAGGATGCTTTTGTGCAGCCCCGCAGCTATCACTCCAGCAGCGACTCCGAGGTTCTGATCAACAACCGCTTCAAAACTTCCAATGAGACATTCACCATATGTTCCACCGATGACCCAATGGCGGTAATCTGGGAACGGCAGTACGCAGAAGCGGGCGGCATGACCAAGGAGACAATCGCTGCGGCATACGACAAGCCCACCTATACCGATGAGTGGACCAATGACACGAGGCCGTACAAGGATTTGTGGACCATTCATTCTTACTCGATAGACGATCTTCAGAGCCACTCATCGTGCCTCTGCAAGGGCTTCCGCAACACCGCAAACAGCTGTTGCAACGAAGCTGGAAACATGAGCATGGGCAGTACCTGCACCGCCGAAGTCTGCACCCAGACGGAATCTGATTCGGGGATCCAGACCGATGCCACAATCCAATCCGGTGCAACGCAGACGTCAGTCATGCTGAGCTCTTCGGGGACCCAGTCCGTGCCAGCTTGCACAAATTCGAGCAGTCAGACGGCACCTCTTCAATTGGAAGTACATGTGCAAACTGATCCAGTTCGCATTGAAGCGGGTTCACAGACAAACCCCGATGCTAGCGATAGCAGTGTCCAAAGCAAGAGCAGTGACAACAAGTCAGTTCAGACAGCTTGGCCCAAGGTAGAAGCTTGTCTTCAGACTGAATGGCGTTGTGCTGATGCGACCTCAAGCACCGAATGCAGTACCAACACATTGGGCACCCAAACCAAGATTTCTTCTTGTGACCAAGAGACTCAGTTCGTTAAAATGCCACCGGAGGAATTGCTGATGAAAACTCAGCTGCCAGAATTTAGCCTGTTGGATGACAATGATCAAGGAGAAAATAAGTTTGTATCAAAAGATTCTTTGCCGAATTCAGAATGCATTCCAGAAATGGTTGCAGAGAACTCAGTACTCGAAGACGGTGAGAGCGTATTTGCAATTGATGCAATTGATGCAGTGCCGTTATCAGAAGCAAAACTGCCAAATTGGAAATTCACATCGGCCGCACAGGTTCTTGTTGAAACATCAGTGAAAGAATCAGTGTTAGATAATAAGGGTTCTGAAGCTTTCTTGCCTGAAATAATAATTCTGAAAAAGAAACTTTCCGCAGAAGCCACAACACCGGACTGCGAACACGTCTCCAAAGACAATATGTCGGATAAAACATCTGCGCAAGAACCGATATTGCCGGATAAAACATTTGCGCAAGGACCAAACCTGCCAGAAGACAAGCCTTCACCAGAAGCAGTTCATTTCGACAGGGACCTTTCTCTTGAAGCAAAAGAGGTGGATGAAGAACCAGCAATGCTCGCTTCTGAAGAAGTATTTTTGGATGACAACCTGGAGCAGGAAGTCACCTTGCTGGAAGGAATGTCAGCTGAGGAAAGGTTTGCCCCAGAACCAGTGCTGCCGGATGGAAAACTCGTACCAGAAAAAACACCGGAAAAGCAAATTTCACCACATGCAGAACATGCATCAGAATCACGGCCCAACGACAAACCTTTACCGCAAGACAATTATGCCATAGCGAACCAGCTCGTGGCCAGTGGAAATTTCTCAGGAATTCAAGTGCCTGCATTCCAGTCGGGGATATATATCGGATTTCACGGCAATATGCAACAGATGCGGATTTTAGACATGAAAATCAGCTTCAAAGAGACCGTGGATGCTACGGCGAGTGCGTCCTTAAGCTTACAGCTGGGTAGCAGTGACAATCCAGCAGCAGAAATTAAGGATGTTCCGAAAGACGAAGATGTGATATTCGTGGAAGAAAAGGACTTTGCCAACACTGTACGGGCAGAATTTGAGACTAAAGCAGAGGCAAAAACAGGACCTTTGAAAACCATCTTTGGATCCATGCAACCCGAAGCAGCTTCTTTAGAGGACATCAAGACATTTGAAACCAATGACAATTTAAACCATGAAGAACCAAAAGAAATCAATGAAAACTCGGCAGAACCTCTGGAATCCATAGCAACGTCATCCCAACCTCTGGAATCCAAAGAAACAACATCACAATCTCCAGAATCCAAAGGTACGTTGACGGGACCTCTGAAATCCAATGAAGAATTGGCTGAAGTTCTGGAATGTGACGAAAAATTGGTGACATCAGATGTAACCACAGACATATCGGCAGCATCTATTGAGGATGCATTGAGAGGCCCCAATCAAAATTGCTCGAAGTCAGATGAAGTTTTTGTCGGCACATCTGGATCAGTTGAAATCAGTGAAGAATCTCTGGGACCAAAAGCTGTTTGTTCGGAAGTTGCACATTCTTCGGTATCCAGTGAACAGCCACCAGAACCCAAAGTATTGCTTCTCGCAGACAATTACGAATCGTTAGAAACTAATAAAGCATCTATGGAACCTGACGATGGCGAAGAACCAGATGAGGGTACACGGCTTTTGGTAACTGGGGAAAGTTCTGCACATAGAATTATCTGCAAACAAATGAGTTCCGATTACCTGTTTCGAGACATGCCCAACTTCCATCAATGCGACGAGCCGTGCTCTTCCAGTGCTTTCTGGAATTCGACTGTCGGTCTGCAAAACACGTGTTTCTGTCAAGAACACAATCAACCAGATGCCGAAGAATCTTGGCAAGCATCTAGCCTTCCTCATTCTGGAAACGTGGGCTGGTTAACCATGGATGATCCCTATAGCTCAATGCCGTACCAGAGGTTGAGTGTGGACGAAAGAGAGGCTGCGTTATGGCGCAAACCCGACTTCTTCTTCAAGGAGTCGCTGCTGGAGTATTTCGATGGCAAGTTCCACAGCCTCGAGAACGCGGTGAAAGCATCGGAACTGGAACTGAGAGGTTTCTCGCAGCGTTTTGGGGCCAGTCCGAATGACAAGCAGATCTCAACTTCCATCCCTAGCAGGGTTCCCGGAGAAGATAAGGCAGTTCAAGAGCCTAAGTTTGATGTCCGATCCGAAAGCTCCGAAAAGACTGCCATCTTTGACGTAAATGTCCGAACTCCACTGATGGAAGAAAATGATGACCGAACGTTCGAACAAATGTGAGCATTGCATGGTTTGAGCCTAAGTAGATTCTGTCATTAATCCAGGCTGTCAAGCAGTACGGAGGTCGAATTATACAGGATAGGTCTACATAGGAAAAATAATATAGGAAGAATGTAGGAAAAAAGGAATATAGGATTTTTTCTAAAAAATCTGTAAATTACTGCAGTTTAGAGCGTTTTCTACTTTTTAATACCGTAGTTTGCTCTGATTTTTTTCTTCTAAATTTTCACCAAATATTTCAGAAAAAAATTACAATATTCATGAACTAACTGGGGTTCTCAAACTTTGGACCACAACCAACGGAATTTTAGAATGGCAGACTTATTGGCTTATTGAGAACGCCATAGGCAAATTTTTTGCAACAACTAGAAAAGCTAGTGTAAATATTAACATTGAAGAGAACGCCATAGGCGAAATTTAAAGAAAACCTTTAGCCATAATGCATTTTTAAAGACATTCTTAGGAATATTAATATTTAAGAGAATGCCGTAGGCAATTTTTTTTAAATAACACTTTTTACAAATACTAGGCCACAAATGATGAATTTCAGATTTCTTTTCTAAAAATATTGTATGTGTGTAAATACTAACGCCGTAGGCGAAGTTATTTTTAAAAAATCTAGCCATACTGCATTTTTAAGACATTTTTAGATGATAAATTTAACATTAATTTAGAAAATTTTAGAAATTTTTAGAAAAATCAGATCTCAGATGATGAATTTTGGCCTGTATTTGCTATATTTTTCTTTGCCACAGCAGTTTGCAGTAAAATATAGGACTATATACCGTAGGACTACCTCAAAAATATAGGAAATATAGGAATCACTTGACAGCCTGTTAATCTACCATCAGCAAATAATTCCCCTACATTCTTTTTGCGCAAAAAATGCAGCAATCACAGAAAGGCCGAAAGCAAATCCGCAAAGCCCAATGGGTTGGAAAAGGCCAAAGCGTCCCAACTTGAGGTCCTTTCAGACGACCTGCCTGATTCCAAGACACAGAATCACAGTGACGGTGATGCTAGCGACGAGGAATATTACAAGCTCCCAGTCGCCGCATTGCAAGAACGTCGGCAACAGCCATCGTCCAGCCAGGGTGCGATGCCAAAACCGATGAAACGGGAGCGGACAGGACGACACAGATCCACCCAGAGGCACTGTTTCCAGAAGGCCACGAAACCTTCCAAGACAAAGACAATGCAGTGTTCGGATCGTGGTGTAAAACACGAAGCTGTGCCGAAGGATGCTGATTCTGCAGAGAGGAAGTCCGAAGATCCCTCAGGAAATCGACAAACCCGAACGGAATTGCGAGAAGCCGCAACACCAACAGCAGTCGGCGAACACAAATGTCCCCGTAGCACCGAGTGCACGTGTGGTTCAAAAGCAGAGCCCCCACAGCCCATACTGGAAGTAAATTCCGATGCGGAACACATGGGCGACGACCTTCCAGAGGACATCGTCCAGCTCCTGAGGGAATGCCGGCTGGTGAGACGGAAGGCCTGGAAGGAAATAGCACTGGCTCATCAACAATTAAGGTATGTCCCATTTTGGAGACAAGATGTTGGGTTTTGGCCAGGATGTACTAATATTGCAGGTCTAGGTTTATATACAAATTCGCCTGTACTTCGGAACATGCCCTGTTCCAGCACTGATACTGTGAGACAGTGGCATAAGCCAGCAGTGGTTGCCTGCAGCTTAGGCAGCGAAATAAAGAAATTACATTTGAAACACACAAATGTAACACAATATATACAAATTTTGCGCCCATTTGGGGCAGGGATTCCCGGACAGTTTGTCACCAGCAATTTACCCCCAGACAATTAATCGCGGGACAATTTATCGCCTCAATGAAATTTTGCAAACTTTAGTTCGAACTTGAGTTCGGGCTTGTTGAACTTGAGTTCGAACTGTTGTTCAAAGTCGATCTCACACGAATTCTATCTCAAGTTGGAATTTGAGTTTGACAAGTTGGAACATCATTTTGAACTTGTCACACTCAAGTTCCAACTTGTCATACTCAATTTCGAACTTGCCATACTCGAGTTCGAACATGTCCATGACATTTTGCAAACTTTAGTTCGACCTTGAGTTCGAACTGTTGTTCAAAGTCGATCTCACTTGAATTCGATCTTAAGTTCGAATTTGAGTTTGACAAGTTCGAACACCATTTCGAACTTGCCATACTCAAGTTCCAACTTGTCAAACTCAAGTTCGAACTTGTCATACTCGAGTTCGAACGTGTCAAACTTGCCATACTCGAGTTCGAACGTGTCAAACATGCCATACTGGAGTTCGAACGTGTCATACTTGCCATATTCGAGTTCGAACTGTCAAACATGCCATTCTCGAGTTCGAACGTGTCTTACTTGCCATACTCGAGTTCGAAAGTTTCAAACTTGCCATACTCGAATTCAAACGTTTCAAACTTGCCATACTTGAGTTTGAACGTGTCATACTTGACATATTTGAGTTCGAACGTGTCAAACTTGCCATACTCGAGTTCGAACGTTTCAAACTTGCCATACTCGAGTTCGAACGTTTCAAACTTGCCTAACGTAACCTAACCTAAAATTAAGTTTAATTAGATTTTATTCTGGCAATAAATTGTCCTAGGCGATAAAGTGGCCCGCGATAAATTGTCCGGGGCTAAATTGCTGGCGATAAACTGTCCGGACACAGGAGCAGGGTATATTCTGAAATGTACCCAAAACTTTTGATAAGCTTTGAAGGTCACGTTTTTAAGCTCATTTCCTGGTCCCAGTTTTCTCTCAGAAAATGCTAACAATACAATCTGATTTCTTCACAGCATAACCCATTCAACGAAGAAACGAAATACATGTGCAGTGCATGGGATGGAGTCCTTCGAAGGATCATAGAAATCACGCGACTGCAAATTCGCCTGTATGTATTCATCGTATGCCATGTCAGTAATCCGTGTGTGCGTATGTATATACCAGAACTCGTGCATCGTCACCCCCCTTCATATTATTATGATTTTTATTGCGTATTGATCGAGGAAGACTGCCTTCGTGTACAATAGGTATGGCCTTCTGCGTTGTACCCAGCAACCATTGCCTTCAGCCCCCTTTATTTATTGTCCTACAATTACGAATAAAGACATTTTTTATCCAAACTCAAGGTGGTGATGTCGGGCTCGTGGATGCTGGGCCTGCCCCAAATTGATGCTATTTGTGTTGTCGAATTATGGCGTGATGCCTGCATGAAGTTGAGTAATCAAGGTAAACTAGTCTGTAAAAACAATGGGTATAGCTTGTTTAACAGACAGCGTTTTGGAGGACATTAATGGCCTTGTGCAACCTGGTAAAAATTTCCACAATAACTTGCAATTTTAATAGGCCAGGCTGGTCTCCATAATTATTTCACACTGCAAGCCTAAACTGCAATAAAAGTTTTTGGTGTGGTGACAAATATGCGCTTAACAGTACAAAGGCATCGCAACAAATTTTCAATTGATTCGGTTGATTTCATGGCAAAATTTTGAAATATTTAGGAATAATTGCAGATATTCAGAAAAGAAGCCACATTTCCTTAAAATTTCAAGTATAAATAAATTATATCAGAGCATAATTTCAGTTTGTTTTCTAGAACTAGTTAATAAATATTAACCCCGTTGATGTAAGACCGGGCCCAAAAACCATAAGGTAACCGCATACACTGTACTTCTTTTATTGACAGGCAAGCCGAATTCCACCAATCAAATTGAAAACTCAAGAAATCACTGTACAAGAACAAGAACCGTTCAGTAATCAGTTAAGTATTAAAATGCATATCTACACCAGGGACCAGAAAACCTACATCTGGCAGATTTTATAGTAATGTTATATTTTACAAAATTATCAGTTGTACAACCGAGGAAATCAAACACGGGAATTGTGTATTTAGCCGTTTTTAATATTTTCATTGTAAAAGTAAGATTATCTAGAAATTTCTAACACTGCGGGGATACAACGTCAATCGTAATGGCCATTGAAACCATTTTACCAATTTCTTGATTGTTAATATTCCTGACAATTTCTTTAGCAATCCACAAACATTACTGGTGATCTGGGGTTAAAAAAATTTCCGTTTCTTTCGTTATTAATATTTCTGAAAACTATTTTTAAAAAATGCATTATTTCTTTTACTTTTTCAAAAAATATCCTTCGGCGAGGCCTTTTTAATATTACTAACATTATTTTAGAATTGTGGGCTAAAATCCACCATCACTGATCCACCAAGTGAGGTCATTCTTGGCAGAAAAAAATTCACATTGGTCGAAACTATTTATGAAAATTTCACCGAAAAATGACACTTTTTTAACACATCTGGTTGAAAAATTGTTGGATTTTAATATAAATTTTGATTTTAAAAAAAGTGATAGATGACTCGGCAGCTAGGGTTCCCAATCAAAATCTCAAGTCGATTTCTCTGACAACTTTTCAGTCATTTTCTTGACATTTTACGCCAATTTTTTTTTTTAAATTGGCAAAATGGTGGATTTTATCTCAAATTTTAAGACAAGATGACGACTAATCAGTTGGCTGATGCAAACCGTCAATTTCCCCCAAAGATGATGACGTAATACTTTTGATCCCCCTTCTGA
>JAQGAF010005785.1:0-11406 GCA_034687865.1 Kryphioiulus occultus | reverse complement strand
AAAGGTGGATAGTGATTTTAAATGTTTGCAGTCAAATTTAATTGCATTTTTTTGTAAGTTATAAATCTCACTATAGAAAGTTTCAATTTAACTATACATGTGCAATAATTTCACGAACTTTGTGCAAATGTACTGGTCACACTAATTCTCGCCCGTGTAACTCGTACTGATATCAGTAAGATTTATACTAGTGTAACCATGTATCAGTAAATATGTACTGATAGCACTATGCATTTTATACTGATCCATACTAATCTTTCCACCAGGGTTGAAGGACTCAGCTTAGCGTGAGCATGCTACAGAGGCCGTCCAGAGCGGTCTTAGGGCCTTCCTCCAGCATACTCTTGGTGTACAAAACTGAGTGTGCAAATACTGAGGAAAGTCCAAGCCAGAGCACCTTAGCCTAGACGGGTATTGATCCCACCGCTGAAAAATACTGGCTAGGTGGCACAAAACGTGAAAAATCTGAAGTCGTGTGGGGGGATAATAAAGAAAAGTCGATGTGTTTAGCCACTCGTACAGTAACTCGCAACAGTAGTTGGCAATTTTCTGATAAGCTTCCAGAGGAGAAGATCCAGAAGAGGAAATGGAAAATCTTATCTGGCTGGTCAATCCCCCGAGCCTTGGGTGTCCCAAGTTGTGGGTTTCTTTTCCATCACATTCTCTACCTCGTGTCCCAACTGTAAATTGGACAGCAAAGAGTTACTGCGCTATATACAACGTCAAGTTCTGGAAGAACAAGAAGAACCTGGAATGAGAAAAACTTTGGCACATCATAAACATCAAAGAACAAACCTGACAAGGGAAGATTGTAAACATGTCGATACATCCATGGTGTAGGCCATGTAGAATGTGCCCAAAATGGCCGCAGGTTGATTGGAAGATGGTGCCACTTGACTTTGGAGGAACGGACCGATGATAAGAACATTTGAATGGTACCCCGATTGTGGAAGTTTTGTTTACCTTTTAAACTCCTGGAAAATTGATTTACTTTGTAAAATACACCAATGTTAGGTTATTACTACAGGGTTCTTAAGATCTGGAAAACCTCGAAAAGCAAGGTAAATTTTGTTGTTTCCTTATGAACAGTTGGTCTATCTCTTGTCCTAATACTGAGGACATGCCAAGGAAAAAATGCGATAATTAAAAACCTGATCGGTAATTAATTTTGTGAACTGTTGACGATTTCTTCAGTAATTCTGGCTGCAGATACTGGTCACACTGTAGAAAAATGTTACTGTGTTCCTGGAACACGTTAAATGTTATCGAGTTTTAATCTCGTTTTCCAAGGTTTTCGCCATTATCTAGTTTGTAAAATTAACTTTTGATCGGTTTGTCCTCGGTATGTCATTGGAATAATATCCTATTTTAGCATTTTCGGTGGCCGGAGAAATTTGTTATAAAACGTGTAAAAGTGGGGGAACCCTGTGCTAGTTGCTTTTATGTACATGTAGGTTAAATGATATAACTACTTTTGAAATTTAATGACATTTCAGTGGTTTGAAATATAATGAGGGTTGGCAAATTATTTCTTGAAAAACAAGCCTGTCTTACGTGTACCATTTGTTGAAAATGTACGGGATTTTCTTGACGACCATCTTTATATTGCCATGGTTACGCATGTTGCATGTTACATAAACAAATTAGTGACGTCTAATTGTGTTTCCAAATTGGACAATATTCGTGTCAGTGACGTTAACTAGTTTTCGTCGCTCATAGCGACAATCCATACAAGTTAAAACGTGCCTTTTTAATTAAAATCGTTAAATTGATGAAATGGTCCAAATGTCTGATCATGTCGGATAATTAATGGGATGCGGGACATTTACATGTATATATAACTGGAAAATCAATGATTCGTCTGGCAACGCAAATGTCTGTACTACACTACAGAATAGTCCCTTCTGCTGCCCTGCTCCGGCCATCCCAAATACAGGGATTATGTCGCACGAATTATATTGGCCCAGTTTTATTATAGAGCTTGTCTAATTTTTGCCAACTAATGTTTCTGCTTTTGAATTTTGTCTCCCCCTCACTTTCTCCCCTTTATCAAGCAGCCTATAATTAGTGTTGGTCGAGCATCCGTGTCTTAATCCAGAGTTCGTTGACATCTTTGTTGCGGAAATTACGGCATAAGCAGTTTTTCCATTAGCTGGGTTTTATTTCATCACTGTGGTATTTCCTAAGGTATTGCGTATTTACCGAGTTAACTTATAAACTATAAATTATTTATTTCCATTGGCCTGGCTGGTTCGTTCTCAGGCGAGTGATATCGATTTTTAGCGTGATTCTGGATAATTTTCTTCGTGAACGTAACTAGCCACCAAGTTTATCTGCGAATTTTTTGGATTCTCTCGAAAATGAATTGTTTTTTCAGTCACTGTCATCCATCTTTGCAATCCTCATGCAATGTAGAACAGACAAAGGGAAAATAACGAAGAGGCAGCCATCATAAAATAACTAAATTTGTAAGTTGTCAAATATCACAGCCTTCATCTTGCGATAAAATTCGTATTTGCCATTTGTTGTTTGCAGGGTTCCCTGTGATCTGGAAATCCTGGAATTTTCAGGTAAATTGAAATGGCATGCAATAGTCAAGGGAAAGTGATTAATTTTTGTAAAAGTCAGGAAAAAGTGATTTAGTTTGATAAAAGGCAGGGAAAGTTATTTATTTTTGAAACAATCCGAGAAAAGTAATTTATTTTGATACCTTCAGAGAAATACAAACTTGAGATGATCAAGTCAGTAGAAGCTGAAAATAAAGCTTATAATTGAAGAAATCATTTCTGTGGAAGAAATATGTAATGTAATTGTCAATTTTGAAAACAATCTAAAACTTTCGTTCATTATTTACCCAAAAACCGCTTGTCGGAAAGTTTTTTACCCAATTCAGGTAAATTTTGAGTAGGTCTACATTGTCAGCAAAATGACAAAATGTAACACTAAATCCAGACTGTTTTAAAGTATTGATACGCACTAACTGATCAATTTCTTGAGTTTCTTCAGTTTCTTCAGGGTGCTTAATTTTTTTGTCCTTAACTTTGATCGTAAATTGTAAAATGTATCGTGAGGTTGTCGTTGCACAAAGAAAATTTACTTTTACCATGGAATTATGGGCAATAAATATAGCATACCTTAAATTCAACAGGCATTGGTATATGTCGCATTTTCGGATTTTTTTGCTGAAAATGTATTTCTAGGGGAACCCTACTTTAGTAACTGAGATATAATACATAAGTTATCACTCCCGCTGTGTGATTACGAGGATGATTTAATGGAATGACGTAATATGTTCGATGGTAAAGATTTCTACACCCTCGAGATAAGCGTTTATCTCCTATTTTAATGTTCATTGTACTTGAAAAACCTGGTTTTCGCTTCGAAGAATTGAGTGCGAATTATAGGATTGAAGCCATTTGTTGAGAGCTTTGTATACAAAGATTTAAAATGGAGAAAACGAACAAAATGTGGCTTTCTCCTGTCTAAATATCGCTTTTGAGCGATTTAAAATCCATTACAGTAACTCTTTTCAGGACTTTGATACTTCTTCGGAGCGGTTGCTTGTTTGTCAAGTGGACGAGAATGTCCCCCAGGCGGCGGCACCGTAGGGGTCTTCTTAAGGCGCAAACGACTATTCCGAATGCCTATTTCGCAGCGTGTTACATACAACTGTCAGACCCGCGGCATTTGCGTGTTGGATGCAATTTAAATATATCTAGCATGATGATCCATTTCTTCGGCATTATAAAATTGTAGGAGCCGATCGCAAAATCCGTGCCTCGTAGCCCCGCAAATTGCGCTACGGCGAAAAACTATAGGCTCGGGCTATTTTGCTTCAGTCGAGTGTAAAATTGCAGCCTTTTTTG
The DNA here is from genome assembly GCA_034687865.1 of Kryphioiulus occultus. NCBI lineage: Eukaryota > Metazoa > Arthropoda > Diplopoda > Julida > Julidae > Kryphioiulus > Kryphioiulus occultus. The sequence continues at coordinate 7,540 of JAQGAF010005785.1, read as the reverse complement.
GCAAATCGCGATGCATTATTGACGTTTTACAATAGGATGTGATCGGAGGGGGGACATACCCACCCCCACACGTATAAGGAGACTGACTGACTGCCTATGGCGCTTCGGTTCGATAATGCCACTCGCTTTTTCTCGCTTCTTGCTTCTTCTGCTTCCACCTAAAATGTAATCATCGCCCTATTCTCAGATACTCAACGCGAGGTTTCACATCTATAGTCGTCATAAATTACCATATATTTGCTTTTTGCGCCGATGGTGTAGGCTGAATCGACAATTTTTAACGATTTCCAAGAGTAAACTTTTAAGATTTAAGACCGCTACGTGGCGCGATTTGTGACGTAGGAAAAAAGGGCCAGTTATAGGACCAGAAAAATCGTTCGTTTGAGAGCTGAGAGTGAAAGTTATGATTGAGAGAATATCTGGGACATAAATTAGAAAGTATCCCACATGTAATGGTAATGCATTTAGAATTGCAATGTGAGAGATGCATTGGAAAATTCCTTTTAAAATGTCTGTAGCTTGAGACAAACTTAGTTTCAAACTGTATTGACATTTCTGAATGCATTTTAAAATGTGTTTTTAAGCAGTTTGTAATGCATAATGGAATGCTTTTTAGTACTTACGAATTACAGCTGCCCTAGCTGTATAAATTTACCCAGGTTTTTGGTTTCAATTTATTGTGATTAGCCTAACTTACCTTAGTCTAACAATGCAATCTCAGATTTAGCTGCCCCCATCGCCAGGCGATCACTACCAGCCTGCGAGCCGTTAGAAGAAGCCCACTTTCTTAAAGTGTCTATGCTGGAGCAGGGACTATACCGAAGTACTCTTAAACCTCATATTTCAGGGTTAAACCAAAGCATAAATTGAGTTTCTTGGAGGAATGGGGTAAATTATAATTCTCATGGCGTTACTTCCAGCAGCTGCAGACTCGATTTAAACAGCATATGTACAGTTGCTGGTTTGATTGGTCCAGCGTTGTATTTGAGCGAACTGGAAGCTTGTCATCTTTTGTCAAATTCGTTCTGTTGCTCCAGAATAGTTGTTGGCTTCCATAAAACTCCGTATGAGGCCTTCTGGAAATTGAACTGTGATATCACGAGATTGTACGTGATGGCTTTGAATGACATTTATTATGATCTCGTCTTCCATTTTGCCTTCTCGGCGAAGCAAGAGAAAAGGGACACTAAAAGAACCCCAGGTTGCATTTTTTGCTTCTTTACTGGTCCATTTGTCAGCGAAATTGACGCGCTTATCGCGCCATCTTTTCTGCAACCCGAGCAAATAAAATGGCCCAATGTTGCGGCGAAGATGCCCTTAATATTCCCTCGCAATCGAAATGAGTCTCCTGACGTCCTCTCTCACTCTCTCTCTCTCCAGCAAATCTTCTTCATATTCGTGTACAGAATCAATGTTGATTGTATTGATTTCTGGCTTACGTTTTGTACATGTACGTGCATGCAAATAAGACCGGCTTAATTACTGGAGGCAAATGAGGGACGCTCATTGGCAAATGTCGCATTGTGAGAAATTACTTGACCCTTAATGCGTTTGGCGTAATTGAAAGAAATAAGGTTTAAGACGATTAAGTTATAGCCACTAATTCAAAGGATTGCTATGCACGACTATAGTCCCTTTTTCAAATGTGCATACACACGCCCACATGGAAAAGGAAATGCATTTCAAATGCCGTATGAAATGCATTATGAATTGAAAAATATATTGCAAATGCATTGGTCGTTTTTATCGCAACACGTAATACATTTGGTACTGTAAACAAAAATGCATTTCACTAATGCATTACAACATGTACTGACTTGTGTATTTCACACTGTATTTGATACTACATACTTACAAAAGTCAGATGTGCTGCATCGAATTGAATGAAACTGATATCTTTTTAAATTTTACACTATTTCTTTGTCAGTTCTAATTTATTTATTGAATATTTTAGAGGTTTTTTAAGGTTTTTTAAATTCAGAATAGGGATTTCTTTAAATCCTGAAATTATGAAATACATAGCAGGCTTTTGACATTTTACAATGCACGCAATATAAATTGTAAAATGAATTCTTCAATGCACACGAATTACATTACAGTGTGAATTACACAATTTCTCCAACACAAATTAATATATCGCAATATGCATTCCATAATGCGTTATAAACTGCTATGCGCACATTTGGACCAGGGACTGTACTGAAGTATTGGTTTTATTTGAATTCGAATGTTTTGACTATGCTGATTTTACAAAACAATTTACCAATTGTATTTCCCATTACCAAAGTTTTCTGCGTTTAATGTGAAATGGTGGATTCGTGACCCAAACCTGCATTTAAAAATTTGATGAGTTCGTGACTCAGTCATGCAGATATATCAATGCGAGTGAAGATGTGGTTATTGATTTGTTGCGGCAATGTTTCCGATGCTCGCAGTTACATGTATCATCGAGCGAATCTCGCAATTGTATTTCACAGAATTTTCGATTAACCACATTGGATTGGCACTAGTGTATATTTGAGAGATGCAACGTTGTTTGCACTAAGACATGTCTTTTGCATGCCCGGTTTTGTGGTTATTGCTAGAACGAGGTTAATCAACTTAAGATATGTTAGCACCCACATCTAATGGTAATGCACTTATAAATGTATTATAAGACATGATTTGGAAAATACATTGCAAGATGTCTGTAGATTGAGACAAATTTAGTTTCAAACTGTATTGACAAATATGTTTGAAAATGCATTTTCGAATGCATTTAAAAATGTGTTTTATGCAGTTTGTAAAGCATTATGGAAATGCGTAGTGCAATTTATTATCTGTGTTGGAGAATGTATTGTGTAATGCACACTGTAATGTAGTTCGTGTGCATTGAAGAATTTGTTGTGTAATGCATTGTGTGAATTTGTTGTGTAATGCATAGTGTATTGTATTCTGTTTGCATCGAAGAATGCATTTGACAATTTATATTCCATGCATTGTAAAATGTCAAAAGTCACGCTATATTTCATAATTCCAAGGTTTAAAAAATCCTATTTCTGAATTATAAAAAGATCTAAAATATTCAACAAATAAATTAGAACTTAAAATTCAGTTTAAAATTCAGAAATATATCAATTTCATTCAATTCAATGCAGCCCACATAACTTTTGCAAATATGTAGTTTCAAATACATCGTGAAATACACGAGTCAGTAATTTGATAATGCATTGTAAAATGCATTAGTTCATATTAACACGTGTATTTCGTGTTGCGATAATAACTACCAGTGAATTTGCAGTATATTTTGCATTATATTACGCAATATATAGGAAATGCATTTCATTTCCATGTGAGATGTCATTATCTTAGACAGATGGGAAGTGGGCAACTGATAAAGAATGACTTAATGATGACTTAATTATTCCTCAACAATTCTACAAGAATCAATCTGTTTCTTGCTGTTTCAGTTCTGCAAGGTCAATGTTGAGATCAATGTTTATATTGAATTTCCATGACAAGGCGTACAATTTACTGTCCTTTGCTAAAACATCATTGACGTATTTTGAGCAATAATGAACAACATGACTGTTTATTTTCCTCGAAATTTAACACCTAACAACCAAAATGACGTTGGTAAATATTTAATATCATTCACACGATAAAAAGAAACGTCAGCAATCAATTTATGGAAGGCATTTCGTTAGAAAACATGCCAATGCGAGTGAATATATCTCAGAAAAATTAAGAAGATAACTCAGGTGATCCACTGCATAAGCAAGGCATTACTTAGGGCTATAAAAATGTGTAACTGGAGCACAAAGGTTTTTTTAAAAAAAACAGTAACAAGCAGAACATTCGGAATATTGTTTTTTTGTCGTTTTTTTGTGATCCAGTTTTTGTCATAAGCTCTTAATAACATCTAACCTAGTGTCAAGTACTGTGCAAGACAAATAAATGTGTCAAAAATCACGAAATATATTCATTGTAACTGCAACACAAAGTTTTACAAAAAATAACAAGCAGAATATTTGGAATATTATTTTTTGTAGTTTTTTGTGATAAAGTTTCTGTCATGAGCTCTTAAAACATTAACCTAGTTGCAAGTAAAATGCAAGACAAATTAACATGTTAAAAATCACGAAATATATTCACTGTAACTGCAACACAAGGTTTTACAAAAAATAACAAGCAGAATATTTGGAATATTATTTTTTGTAGTTTTTTGTGATAATACTTTTGTCATAAGCTCTTAAAAACATCTAACCTAGTTGCAAGTACTGTGCAAGACAAATAAATATGTCAAAAATCACGAAATATATTCACTGTAACTGCAACACAAAGTTTTACAAAAAATAACAAGCAGAATATTTGGAATATTATTTTTTGTAGATTTTTGTGATAATACTTTTGTCACAAGCTCTTAAAAACATTAACCTAGTTGCAAGTACTGTGCAAGACAAATTAACATGTTAAAAATCACGAAATATATGCATTGTAACTGCAACACAAAGTTTTACAAAAAATAACAAGCAGAATATTTGTAATATTATTTTTTGGAGTTTTTTGTGATAATACTTTTGTCATAAGCTCTTAAAAACATTAACCTAGTTGCAAGTACTGTGTAAGACAAATTAACATGTTAAAAACCACGAAATATATTCACTCTAACTGCAACACCAAGTTTTACAAAAAATAACATACAGAACATTCGGAATATTATTTTTTGTGATAATACTTTTGTCATAAGCTCTTAAAACATCTGACCTAGTTGCAAGAACTATGCAAGACAAAATTTGTAGAAATAAAATTTACAGAACTAAAATTGATTTTGGGTTGCAAATCGATAGTATGAAAATACACGCAAATCCATATCGTTTATAGAAATTGTTAATATGAAAAATGGGGCAAATAAACTTGAATTTACCTGAGCAGTTGAAGAAAGCAGGACGCTTGACCAGTGCAGAACTTGACCACAGCGGTTAAAATCCAGCTGGAGAGTGATAGGTTCAATCTGAACGAGGAAAAGCAAGTTTCACTTTCAAGTACAAAAAAACAAAACAAAAAAAACTGGAGGTGTGTTTAGCATTGTCTTATTGGTCAGGCTCTCGTTGACTGAGCTAATAATTAAACAATTAACAGATTTGGCAGTTTAGTGAAAATTTAAGTGATCACGTTTAACTGGCGGTTGATTGTCGATTTTGAATTAATAGTGTCAATTAACACGTACAGTATATCAGAACATAAAATACGTAACAACGAATTGTACCTTAGATGTCAATAGAAAAGAAATTCAAAAATAAAATTTAACAAATTTGCATTATAATAAAAAATTAGTAAAATTATTTTTGAATTCAATAGGTTGAACATTTTCGATATAAAAAATAGTAATATGATTTTTGTATTAAATGCAAAAATGTTGCAAATTTGAAATATAATAAAAAAACTAGTAAAATGATTTTTGTATTGAATAGGTTGGAAATTTTCGATATAATAAAAAGATAGTAATCTGATTTTTGTATTAAATACAAAAATATTGAAAAGTTGCAATAGTCCTATAATAAAAAAGTAAAATGATTTTTGCACTAAATAGGTTGCAAATCTGCGAATAATAAAAATGATCAGTGTTTCTAACAAGCCTTAAATTGAAAATAGAAGATATTAAAGATGTAGGAGTCGTGATTTATGAGAAAGCAGAATTATTCGGAATTTTATTCTGAAATTTTATTCAAATATCGTCAAATTTATGAGAATGACTGTACATTTTTATTGTTCAGTATTTCAAATTGTATAATTGAAATATTGCAAAAATAGTAATATTTCAAACTGTATAATAACATTCGTTACATTTTTGAGAAATTATAAAATAAAATTTCTGAGAAAGGCTCATTTTTATTGTACATTATTTCAAATTTTGAACATGTCAATGCTTTATAAAATGCAGAATAATTCGTTTTTCTCATAAAATATTACGACTCGTCCATTCTTAATTTCTACTATAATATCTGTAGACGCTCTAGCTAAGATTTTCTCAGAATTTTTATTTAAATTTGTCAGTAATTATCAAATCCAATTTCTGAGAAAGTTGAGTTACATGTAGAGCGTCTGTAGATTATTACCCATTTTTACACATTTAATTTCAATTATTTTATTTCCTGAATTTCAGCATTAAAATGCTGATGGTCAATTAAGGTGTTCCCAAATTAGTTACTTATAAAAAAAACCCAGAAAATTACTTTGGCTTGATGTGAAAGCCACATTAGGTTCTAATTTAAGATTAGCTTAATTTAGAGTTGGTGCAACCACGCTAGAACCCCGTTATGGGCAAGAAAAGTGCATGTACATGTAGGTACTCTAATGGCCTTCAATTCTTCGGTTACAAGTAGTTTAATTTGACGATTATATCCAGTTTTGGTTAGTGATGTCAACGCGCTATCAAATATACCTGTTTGAACTAGTTGAACCCTAATAAATTTCTTGCCATTGGATGAGTTGGACGCCAAAGTATGAAGAATTTGCAGCGGAAAACCCAAAGAAAATCTGTTCAAGATAGGGTCAAGGGTCCATTCATCTGCAATAAATTAATTTTATGCGATTTTTAACAGCAAAAAATCAACTAAAACAGTGACGCAAGCAGATGAAGAAGAAAAAAGTGGACTTGTTCACCTTGTACTAGTACTCGATTGCTGTAGGCAAAAGTCCACTTTACTCTTGAGCTGAACGAGTTTTCCAACGCAAAAATCACGAGACTTGCCTTGGGTCAAATATTTTATGAATCTCCGATGACGTTTTTAATGTAAAAAAAGACGCAGATTTAGGCGAGGTTGGACGTATAATTCAACGAATTCTCATTAGGAATTCACTAACGTTATTTTATTAAAAACCTTAAGGGGTTGCATGATAGCACCTATTGATGTAGAGCGTGTCTAAATAAATACTGTCTAGCACCTCTATAAATAAATTTCCTATAGTAGAACCTGTCTAAACAAATTTTCTCTATCGTAGAACCTGTCTAAACATTTCTTCTATAGTAGAACCTGTCTAAACAAATTCTCTCTATAGTAGAACCTGTCTAAAAAAATTTACTCTATGGTAGAACCTGTCTAAACAAATTTCTTCTAAAGTAGAACCTGTCTAAACAAATTTCCTCTATGGTAGAACCTGTCTAAACAAATTTCTTCTAAAGTAGAACCTGTCTAAACAAATTTACTCTAGGTTAAGCTTGTCAAAACAAATTTCCTCTATAGTAGAACCTGTCTAAACAAATTTTCTCTATTGTAGAACCTGTCTAAACAAATTCTCTCTATAGTAGAACCTGTCTAAACAAATTTTCTCTATAGTAGACCTGTCTAAACAAATTTCTTCTATAGTAGAACCTGCGTAAATAAATTTCCTCTATGGTAGAACCTGTCAAAACAAATTTACTCTAGGTTAAGCTTGTCAAAACAAATTTCCTCTATAGTAGAACCTGTCTAAATATATTTCCTCTATAGTAGAATCTGTCTAAACAAATTTCCTCTATTATAGAACCTGTCTAAACAAATTTCCTCTATAGTAGAAC
>JAQGAF010005784.1:0-11408 GCA_034687865.1 Kryphioiulus occultus | reverse complement strand
TCCATGCCATGATTTCATACGAAATGTGTAGTTTTCGTACCATTTCGCCGAAAACACATTTTTGGCCCAGGAAATGATGTCAAAACAACTTTTCGTACGAAATTTCTCTGTCTATTAACAAATTTACACAGAAAAATTGTAAGCAAACCAATCTACGTGGTTTTTTAGTTGCAAATAGCTTTCCAAAGTTAAATTAAGCAATGTATGTACATAACAATCCAAATTAAGTAACGATCGCCTTTTTTGTTGTTCGGCTATTAGGATCGCTCGGCTAATGTTATCGAAATAACCTGGGCTCAATGTGATCCCATTAAGCGGAGTCCACTGTATTTTTAAGATTCTAACAAATATTAGTCTTTAACAGAGCACCGCAGGCACTTTTAAAAATAACGGATAAAAATAATCAAATTTTAGTACGTTTTCATGAAATTAAGGACCTGAACGGAGGGGAATTCCTCAGTATTAAGCTGGATTTCTTGTGAAATTTATTTCCTATGAATTTTTCACATTAATTGTCATTTTTACCCAGTTTTTCACATTTTTTCACACTGGCCACATGCCTGCATACCATCAAATCGTAACATGCTGTATTTTGTTTCTTTCAAGATTTTAATGCATCAAAGCAATTTTAGTGTTAAACTCATGAACAGCAACAGGAAGAGCTGGCAAAAGACCCAGATTAGATGAATATCTCATTTCAATGCCTTACGGCGGAAATTTTAGAAAGTCTAGATCAAGAAATGATATATTTTAGCCCACAATTTTGTAAAATTAAATACTAATATTAATAATTATAGGAATGCCGCAGGCAATTTTCTAAAAAAATTACAAGAAATAATGACTTTTTAGTGTACATGAATTAAGATTAATATGAACACTATATATGAAAGATTATGGGAACCCTAGTGGTTGAAACCACGTGATGTCAAACATCGCATTTTTGCGTAAAAGTTTACGAAAAATATATACACGTTCAACTACACAAGTTCTTATTACCAAACAATATACACGTTACCAAATTTTTTTCCCAATTTTTTTTTAAAATCTCCAAAACTTTGCGACACATCAATGGGCTTTAACACAATTTGCATATTTAGCTAAGCATTGTAAAATTATTTTATAATGGATTGATTCGTAAGTCGAAACAACAATTTTGAAATTCAGGGAATCCAAATTTAACAATGTTTCATTCAACTTTGTTGAGAAAATAATATAAATGCATGTAAACGCTATATCAAATATAAACGCTGAGCTCACCATGCAAATAATAATACATGTATATCATTTTTGGTAAATTTTCCATTACATGAAATCGTTCTCATATCGTTCTCATTTTAAGGCATTTTAAAATATATCTTTTTTGAAAAATATTCAGCACAAAGTGTCAGTTTTGGCTCTTTTCACGAGAACAAATGCAAGTTACTGACCCAACAGGATGAATCTTGTCACTGAAGTCCGGGCTCACCATCTTCGGCTTAGTCGGTGGAGGAGGTGGCTGCACCATCGAGCGAGCCGGAGAAAGCAGTGCAGGTGGTGCGATGGTTTCTAAAAGATTAAAAACGTTCAGTTCTTGCCATTTGCTATTGTGATTTGTTCTTTTTGACTTATGACCTCACCATAAATTGGACTAGTAGGAGGGCGAATGTCCTTTTTAGGAGAAGCCGTCATCTGAATTGCACTAGGTGGTGATGGTGAGGTGACAGTGCCAATGCTTCCTCTTTGGTGGTCTTCGATGCGCTTCTGATATGCCTCCTTTTGACGCAGAAGCTCTTCCTGTTCTTTGCGCAACTTCTCCTTCTCGAGTCGCAACAATTCCTGGGGAATCAATGACGTAAACGAATAAATATCTAAGTGAAAAGTCGGCAAGATAACCACACGAAGAGTATTTTCTTCAGCTACGACGCCAAAATTGGACGTTTAAGAAAAGTTCATGTGTTCAGGGTGACTGGCCAAACTTCCATTACATTTCCCTCACTTTTCCAGGTTTTCCAGACACTTTTTGGTAAATTTCCAGACAATTTCAATAAGCACTTTTTACGGATTTGACACCGATTTCACTTCTTCGAATGCTATATGCAGGAAATTGTAGAAATTATAGATCTGATCCAGAAATAATGAAATCAGCCAAAAATTTTGTAAAAAGAAATAATAATATTAATAACTAAGGGAATGCCATAGGCGAAATTTTTCAACAAATTACAACAAATAATGAATTTTTAGTGTATTACTATTAACAACGCCAGTTATTGAAACCACTAGATCTCAAATACTGTATTTTTGTGGACTAGATGGAAACCCTTGGGAGAATTTTGTCGCTGAAAATTTTGATAAGCGGCCAACTAAAATATTTATCATTAAGGAACGCCGTAGTCGAAATTTTATTTTAAAAAAAATTAACAGAATGATGCAGTTTAGATGAATTGTTGTGAATTTTTCATACGAAACATTAGGAAATATTAACTCCAATGAAAACGCCTTAGGCGAAATTATTAGAAAAAGTAGATCGCAAATACTTTTGTAATGGTTTTCCAAGATAATCAAACCGATCAAAATAGTTGTGCCACAACAAATTTCCAGACAAATATGAATTTCCCTAACTTTTCCAGGTTTTCCAGACGGCCAGTCACCCTGTGTATTACGTCGTCACAAAATCATGATTTTCAAAATCTTTCCCCCACTACATTGTCAGAAACAGTCATTATTTCAAAACGCCTCCTCGTGTTATGACATCATCGTCCGCAACATTTTTCGAAGTTTTCCAACGTTTTTATCAAACCTGTTGAAGATGATGGATTACGTCACACAAATTCTCCTTTATGAAAAACTAACCGTCATAGGTCAAATTTTTTGCAATGACGGATTTTAACCCAAATTTACAGTGTAAATACAGTCGAACTCGATTATAACGAGCAAACTGCCATAGCAGATTTCCATGGAATCCTTCACGAGCACACTTCTAGGATATAACGAGCAAATTTTCGACACCAGAACTTAACTTATCCTTTGGGTTCTCAGCTCATACAGATATCAAGTTTCGAGTTTACCCTCAAGTCTCCCACGAACATTTTTTTTTCGCAAACTACAGAAACAAACATCCGGCCAAGGTAACTCACTTCTTGGCGTTGTAATTCCTCTTCACGCATTTTTAGCGTCAAATCACTGTCAGGATAGACCAAGGGTAGCTCGTCATCTTTAGTCAGAGGTTGGGCGAAATTTTCCTGCACCACCTTCCTGTCGAACACCATTTCTTCAATTACTTCTGGATCCAGCTGACCGTCATTCGCTGCAAATGTAAACCATTAGCCGTTAACTCGTTAGTTTTGTTATGACCAGAAAATCGATTTTAGACTATTGTGACTATTAGAGGAATTTCTAAGAAAAGTAATTTTCCAAACAGTACGTAATATCCAATGCAAACGACATCGGTGAAATGTTAGACATTTCATTTTCCTACTTACAATTGAACTCTGACGTGCTCGAGGCAGGTTCGTGTTTCTGCAGCAGCTGCTCCTCCCATTCAAGATTTTCGATTATTTCTCTTTCCTGTCTCGCAATTTCTTTCTCGTCATCCGAAGGAGCATCGTTTTCCCGGCCTACTTCGTGCTCTTCGTACTTAATTCCTCCATCCTTCCAGTTTTGTCCGAACACGTCTTCCCGGAGCAGGTTTTCCAGAGTGGGCGGTGGAGTGACGCTTTCAATTTCTATCGCGCACATACAATGAAAGTTGTAACGAATAAAACCAACTACCGGTATATGTTAATACAGGGTTCATACCAAAATTTCAAACTCAATTTCCATGACTTTCCCTGACCATATCTGATCAATTTCCCAGACTTATCAAATAAAAAATATCACATGTAAGTAAAATTAACTATTTTCCACACTTTGCCCATTCAAGTACATGTATCTAATATTTTTAAATATTTTCACATGCATATATCTGATTTGTTCCACCATTTTCATCAACAAAAACTAAAAATCATATGGGTGTTAATATTAACATGAGAGCAATGCCTGCAAATTAACATTTAAGAGAACGCCGTTGGTGAAATTTGTAAAAAATGTAGTCCTAATACAATTTTGAAGATATTCTTAGAGATATTAGTATTCAAGAGAATACTGTAGGCCCTTTTTTGGTTAAAAAAAACTACCAAAAATAACAGGTTTAACATAAGCAGGCGAAATTTTTAGAAATTAAAATCAGATCTTAAATAATGAATTTTGGACAGTACCTGCTATATTTTTCTTTGCCACAGCAATTTGCAGCAAAATATAGGAACACTTGACAAACTGTTTCCTTGACCAACCCAAGAAATTGTCCTTCAATTTAAACATATTCTACGATGGATTTTAACTCGTTTCTATAAAAGGGAACGCCATAGGCGAAATTTATGTAAAACAATTGGAAATAACGAATTGTAGGTGTAATTTATAGGGCGTTTTTCACAAAAATGACTTGAAAATTAAAAATTTCCAATCACAACATTGAAATTAAAATTTTTTGAAAGTTTTCCCTGACTCCCGCTTGACTTTCCATCACTTTTTGGGCGAAATGTCCACATTTCCCTGACTTTCACTGACTTTCCCTGACGGTATGAACCCCGAATTAACATAGGCAAAACCTTAAAATTCGTATTTTGTCTCAACATTTCCAGAACCAGTCAACCAGTGATATTTTCAAAACATTTCCCAATTTTCTCAATGGTTTCTCAATTTTTGCCGACACCAACGTCATGGTTCCAAGGTTCACGGAAACATCGAACGATACAAGTTTTCAAAAAACATTTACCATGCTGCATGAGCTTCTGTACGTCTTCTCCGTCAATTCCCAGAAAATCTGTCCGTCTCTTCCATATCTCCGTACGAATGCGCTTTGTCGAGTCTACTCGACTCAGTTTGTCCGGCTAAGAAAGATGGAGAAAAAAGCGGGTAAGTAAGTTGTAATTGCTGCATTTATTTTTAAAGTTTCTCACTACTTTTTACAGCATTGCAAAAAAGGAATTGAGGTCATACCTGATTTTTCTTGCCATCCAAAGAGTCAACAGGTGGTGGTGGAGGCTTCTCTTTGGGTGGCTCCAGAGTCTTCAGAGGAGGATCAATGTGGTCGACCACGAAAACTTCTCCAGTTAAATCCAGGTTTTCGAGCTGTCATAGCAGAAAAGCGTGAAAACCAAGGATTCAGCAGTTACAACAACCAATTCACGCACGTAGTTTACCTGCGTGTTAAGGTCTGTGGCATTATGAGGGCTCGATGTGATTTCTGTATCTGCGGCCGTGCCTTGCTGATAATGGAGACCCAGCTTCTGGGACGTATTAACCTCACATGGGCTGGTGGGAACCGAACCGGTGATTGGAGTTTCTTCCAGACTATCTGCCAATTCGAAACCGCTCTTTGGGATGAATAACTTCTCCCGAACTGCAATTTTTTCCTGTTGAAATAACACAAAAATTACCTTCATGGACAAAACACCAGGCAGGGTTCTCACTTATTTTCTCAAATCGATTTCCTTGACTTTCCCTGACATTCTCTGACATTCCCTGACAACTTTTCGGTAATTCATATTTTCCCTGACATTCTACACGAAATTGCACTCAATATTAGACCACAAAAATAGTACATGTATTAATTTTCAAACCCTGATTCGAAGTTTAACAAAATTTTCGGAGATCTAGATCACAAGTAATGAATTTCAAAAATTAGTAGCCAAATTAATAGTGAAGTAAATATAACGGGTAATTTTTTTTTGAGAAAATACACGTCTTTCAACAATACAGTACCGCATTTCTGCAGTCTTTTAAAATTTTAAAAAATAAATTAATACTACCAGAACGCGATAGGCGAATTTTCGTCAAAAAAATGCCAAAAAAAAAATTGCCATACAAAATTCGTTTAGCAATTGTAATAATTTAAGATCGCTAAAGGCAACATTTTTAGAAGCTCAATATCACAAATGATGGATTTTACACTATCTATGAAAAGTATTGAGAAGAAATAATTATGGGAATGCGGTGGCAACTAAAAAAACTAGACATGGTAGGCTTACAAAAGATTTATCCCACAATTTCAATCATAAATTTGCGCAGGCGAAATTTTTACAAAAAAGTTATCAAATGATGAATTTTAACTTTTTTTTAAATTGCTTTTAAAAAATACAGTAGTAAACTATCTCAATTTCCAAGACATTCCCTGCCATTTTCATCAATTTTGACAAATTCCCTGACTTTTTCATAATAATTTAGGATCTCTAAAGGCACCTTTTAAGAAGCGCAATATCACAAATGAAGGATTTTACACTATCTATAAAAAGTATTGAGAAGTAAGGTCTATAAAAGATTCATCCCACAATTTTTTTTCCAAAAAAGTTCCCAAATGATAAATTATTTTTTTAATTACTTTTAAATCTCAATTTCCTATCTCAATTTCCAAGACATTCCCTGGCATTTTCACCAATTTTGACGAATTCCCTGACATTCCCTGACACTTTTTCATTTCCCTGAAATTTCCTGACAACGTTTCAGTCATTTCCCTGACATCTTAAATGAAATTTCACACAAAATTATACATTAAACCACGAAAATAGAACAATTTCCCTGGTGGCAACTTTAAAAAAACTAAAACAGGTAGGTCTATAAGATATTCATCCCAGAATTTTTTCCAAAAAAGTTCTCAAATGATGAATTTTAGTTTTTTTAAATTTCTTTTAAAACATAGTAATCTATCTCAATTTCCAAGACATTCCCTGACATTTTCACCAATTTTGACAATTTCCCTGACACTTTTTCATTTCTCTGAACTTCCCTGACAACTTTTCAGTGACATTTTAAAACATAGTAAACTATCTCGCTTTCCAAGACATTCCCTGACATTTTCACCAATTTTGACAATTTCCCTGACAGTTTTTCATTTCTCTGAAATTCCCTGACAACTTTTCAATCATTTCCCTGACCTTTCTAAATGAAATTTCACGCAAAATTATATATTAAACCACGAAAATAGTACAATTTCCGTGACATCTTCACGAACCCTGACACTTTTTTCATTTCCCTGACATTCCCTGACTTTCCAAAAAGTGGGAACCCTGAAAAACAGTAATGATGATGCATACCGGGACGGTGTCCACCACACTTTTCATCCTGGCAGATTCTTCCAACTGCTTCAAATCAGAAACTCTCAAATCCTCCTCAAATTCCACCAATTGTTGCCTATTGCCGGCTGCAGCCTCATCCTTGTCAGCGAGAGACATCAGCGTCTCCAATTCCATCAAGTCGGTTTCGAAATCGCGGGATTCTGCTGTAGTAGCAATTCTGCCTCTGTTCTCCTCGATCTCACCTTTGCTATCTCCATCATCATCTCCATCATCGTAGTCCAAGCATTCGCAGCTGCGGGTTCGCTCAAAAGACTGAACACCGCGGTGCCCAAAATCGTTGGAGTCCTCATCCATCAACTCGCTTACGATGCTTGAGTCGTACTCGATGGCTGGTTCCTTCCTGGAGTCACGACTTGGGCTGCTTCGGTTCAGCGAATCGAGGCTTCGGAAGGATGCCAACTTCTCCTGAAAGGCGGAAACCCTCTTAGGTGACTTCCTGAAACCGGTTGCTGCATCCCTGTCAGAAGTTTCGCCATTCTCAAAGGAAGCTAGCTTGTCCTTGATCTTGACCGAGACATCGATTGACCGGCGGTTTTGCACCTTCTCCGGGCTTGTCCTGGAAGAGTTCTCGAAGACAGAACGGCGCTTCACCAGGTCCACCTTGGGAGGATGCAAGCCCGTTTCACTGGTTGACCGGTCCAAGGATGGCTTGCTCGCTTGAGGTGAAGACTCACGGGATCTTGTCGAGCCACTGAATGTTGACAAGTTGCTCACCAGAATTTTATCTGAAAACCAAATTGTTACGATTTAGAGGCTGTCGAGCAGTATTAAGGTCGAATAATATAGGAAAAATTAAAAAAAATATAGGAAGAATATAGGAAAAACGAAAAAAAATTATACGTAGAATATAGGAATTTTTTCTAAAAAAAGAAGAAAATTACTGCAGTTTAGATGGTGTCCTACTTTTAATTGTAATTGCTCAAAGGCATGTGGACAGTTGGTATGCAATTTTTAACACTAGTTCATACGCAAACATCAGATTTTTTGTTCACATTTCCTAATATGCAAATATCTGATTTTTTTTCTCAAAACTTTAACCAAAATATTTCAGAAAAAAATCCTTTTCACGAACTAAATAAATAGTGATTAAATCAAACTTTAGCCCACAACCAACGTAATTTTATGAATGGCAATTTTAGAATTTGTTTCTAAATTTAAACCAAATATGTCCAATAGGCCTATTGAGAACGCCGTAGGCAAATTTTTTACAAAGCCTAGAAAACTAGCGTAAATATTAACATTTAAGAGAACGCCGGGGGTGAAATTAAAAAAAAAAACTTTAGCAATAATGCATTTTTAAAGACATTTTTAGGAACATAAATATTCAACATAAGGCCATATGCAATTTTTTTTTTAAAATAGTATTTTTTTCAACAACTAGGCCATAAATGATGGATTTCAGATTTCTAAAAAATTGTATGTATGTAAAAACTAGCATTTAAGAGAAAGTCGTAGGCGAAGATTTAAAAAAAAAACAAGCCATAAGGCATTCTTAAGACATTTTAAGAAATATTAATAATCGACAGAATGTCATAGACAATTTTTTTTTAAAGAAAACCAGAAATGATGGATTTAACATTCATTGAGGCGAATTTTTAGAAAAACCAGATCTCAGATGATGAATTTTAGCCAGTATCTGCTATATTTTTCTTTGCGACAGCAATGCAGTTTGCAGTAAAAACATAGCAATATAAAGGAATTTTTCTAAAAATGCATGACTATATAGGACTACCTCAAAAATATCGGAATCACTTTACAGACCAAATTAAACAGACAATATGGAGTTGTTTATTTTGGTGTGTTAGAAAATAATACTTGTGATCCCATGGACTCCGTCGGTATTACTCACCCGGTTCATCGTATCGATAAATTTCCAACTCCAGATTACCAGTGTATACTGCCTGCTTCACGGCAAAAACAATAGCACTATGCGTCCGTTTCGATGTGCAAAATTCCCCGTTAATGGCTAGAATCTCGTCGTTCACCTTCAAGCCAGCTGATTCAGCAGGGCTTTCTGCAACGGAGTAAAAATAAAACACATGTAGCAAAAAAAATAATTAATAAATAAAAATAAAAAGAAAATATCGAAAGAAGATATCACAAGCATGTGGCCTGTTGGTATACAGTTTTCACATTTTTTCACGTGAAAATCTGTTTTTTTCAAATTTTGAATCCAATATTTCTTAAAAATACCCAAATCAAGAGCTATAACAGTGCATCTCAAACTACAGGGCGCGACTCGCCTACAATATTGAGAAAGCCATAGGTAATTTTTTTTAAAAAACTAGACCACAAATAGTGGATTTCAGCTTGCTTTTCTAAAAAACTCTGGTGTAAAATTTAATATCATTGTTTAAGAGAACGCTGTAGGCGAATTTAAAAATGGATTTTAAGTGTACATGTATTTTCATGGAAATCATTTTTCAAGACATGAAGCATTATTTTTATGATTTTTATAAATATTATCGTAGTCTTCAAAAGAGCGCCGCAGGCAATTTTAAAAAAAAACTGATGAAAATAATCAAATTTTAGTACTTTTTTATGAAATTTAGGACCTGAATAGAGGGGAATTCCTGTTTTAAGCTGGATTTCGTGTGAAATTCATTTGCAATGAATTTTTCACAAATTGTCCTTTTTACCCAATTCTTCACATTTTTCACACTGGCCACATGCATGATATTCTTTCATTTTGCATAGAAAGTAACACTTACGTGGATGCACATTTTCGACGAAGATCCCCGATCCAATGCCTCGCACACTTTTAATGCTGAATCCGAACTCTTTGCTCTCGCCTCCTCGGCGCAAACAAACTACGATAGCATGCTGTTGACCATTGGCTCTTTCCTAAACAGAGAAAGATTTATGGAAAATCGTAAATTTCTGACACATTTTTCGACCCGGTTCATGCCCGGTTCATACCAAAATTTGCAATTCAATTTCCCTGACCAAATCTGATTAATTTCCCTGACTTATCAAACAAAATGTCACATGTAATTAAAATTAACTTTATCTACAACACTACAATTAACTGTATATATATATACACATTTTTTCCCTTGTTTCCTTTCTGTTTTCCAGACAATTTCAAGAAACAAGTTTTTTCAAATTCGACCAAGCAAACTTACCATACGGCGGACATTTTGGAAATTATAGATCTGATCACGAAATGATGGCATTAGTCCAAAATTTTATAAGAAGAAATAATAACATTAATAATTAAGCCACTGCCATAGGCGAAATTTTTGAAAAATTACAAGAAATATTGGAGTTTTAGTGTATTAATATCAATAATGCGAACACTAGTGGTTGAAACTACTAGATGCCAAACACTGCATTTTTGAGGACTCCTTTAAAATATTAGAAAAAAATTCTTTATAATGACGGAAACGTCACAGGTGAAATTTTTTTAACAAAAATAATGCATTTTACGTGAATTTTTCATAAGAAAAATTAATACATGTAATAATGAAAGAAATGATAATGAAAACGCCGTAAGAGAAATTTTTAGAAAAAGTTGAACACAACTCCAGCTTTTCTAATGCTTTTCATGAGAGACTTATACCAATCAAAATAGTTGTGCCACAACAAATTTCCCTGACTATCCCTGACTCTCTGACTTTCCGTGACAGTATAAACACAAAATATATCTTAGAACAGATAAATGGTTTAGTTTACCATTTTCACTACTTGGTTATCTTCCTCAGCTGCTGTCTTTTTGGGAGAGGAATTTGTCGAATCTGCATCACTCCAGGCATTTGCCCTCGTAGAGTTGTCTATTGAAGAGGGTGAGCGGAATGACCTATCACCAGCAGTTGTAGATTTGTGCCCATCGTCGCTAGGAGGGTGCCGTAGATGGGACTCGGCAAATTGGGTATACGACTGAATTGCCTTATCAAAAGTGTATTCCGGCTCATCCGATGTTCCACTTCTGTCACTCGAGTGTCCGTTGGTGGGCTTGTTTGACATTGAGTAGGAATTGCCATTTCTGTCCTGTTGGCTGGTGTCTCGCTTGTGCTGGTTGCCATTGGTGGCCTTCATAATTGGAGTGGACTTCACAAAACGAAAAATGAATTATTAGACAATCACGAACAGAAAGTTGCTTTCAGACACTTAAGCAACTGGCACAGACTTGCATTCCATTTCCAAGAAATAATTGAACCACAATTGCTCGCATTGTACCCAGCTTAAGCCGGTGAAGGAGTTAAATTCAGAGTTAAATTCCTCATGTTATCGTCATGTTATCCTCATGTTACATTTTAT
>JAQGAF010005783.1:0-11409 GCA_034687865.1 Kryphioiulus occultus | reverse complement strand
AAGCTGAAAATTTCAGCAAAGTTTTATTGTATCTCAATGACGACGTCTCCAGCGGAAATTCTGCGGAATTCCGCTGACAACTGTTTTGCGTAATCTCACGTTATCTATGGGAACTTAACACTGGATGCCAAGTACCGATAGAGTGTTGTCTGCGCAATATGTGACTCACATTACGTGACTTAAGCCGACTCAAAATATATCTTACTTTCATGTTTCAGTCAGAAAATGCCCCTTGTTCTTTGTTTCAGGCATAATATTTGTCTTGTTCTGCTTTTCAGACATTAGAAAAGACTTTAAATAAGACTGTTTTTACAGTGTACTTATCAGAAAGTCCTTTTTATCCATTAAAAATGATTTAATATAATAACACGTGAATATTATACATTATACTCATACATATAGAGTACAGTGGTATATCGGTACTAAATGACTGATGAGTTTTTCAGAGTTTATGTAAATTTTAAATATATTCCGAGATGACAATCCATGTGTGTAGTTTGCGAAGGTCATTTACATGATCGAACGCTATCTAAGGCAACCAAACAAAATTGGCATTAGACATTAAATAACAAGAAATTGTACGTGTAAGATTAACAATAAATCAAAACATCAGAACTTAGAAAAGTGAAAATCGAGTTTTCACTTAGACGGATTTTGTCGAATTCTTATTTACATGTAAGTTTATAGGTATAGCACATTTATACTTAAAACTAAGAATGAACATTCAAACTACCCGTTCTTTGTCTTTCAGGTTACAACATCAGCAGATGCAACAGCAGCACCAGCAAATGTCGCACACGGGCTCAAGCATGAGAAGGCTCCACGAGAGCACGGCGAGCAGCACGGGACGGCCGGACTCGGAGGACACTTGCACACCCATCCCCCACAGTCCTGCCGCGGTGTCAACCACGTCGGAGTCGAGTCGGAGCTCCACCCCACCGCCGCCTCGCCCCTCCTCGGAATCGTCGTCGTCGTCGACGATCTGCTCTCCCCGCCAGCCCACGAAGTCTACGTCGCCACCGTTGGCGGCGTCTCCCGTGGCAACGACGGCATCTTCGCTCGCGACTGTAGCCGGTCAACTGGCCAGCGTGACAGCACTGTCGCCCACTGCGGCGCTTCAGGTGTCAACCACGGTTGGACACGCCCTGACTCTGACGCCCTCAGCGGCGGCGCACGTGTTCGCGCCGCATTTGCATCTCCATCACCACCACCACCCGCACCTCCATCCGCGGCTTCCGCCGCACGCGCAATCGTAAGTGTTGCTTTTTTACAACCTTTTTATTAACTTGGTGGGTTTCATCTCTGTCTGTCACGTAAATAATGTACGAATATATTTTAAAATCACTAACCACCATCCTAGCGTGCTGAAAATGCGTGCAAAAAAATCTACTCACCTGCAAGAATCGAGTAAAAATGTGGTTTTCTTAGAAACCAAACGTCGGATTTGAAATCGGAAAAATGTGTTTTCTAGACAATTTATTCCTCTTTTAGAATTCGCCTAGTGTGAAAAGGAGTTCTGCTGCGTTTCTCTGGAGAAT
This sequence comes from Kryphioiulus occultus, assembly GCA_034687865.1. Lineage (NCBI taxonomy): Eukaryota > Metazoa > Arthropoda > Diplopoda > Julida > Julidae > Kryphioiulus > Kryphioiulus occultus. The sequence goes on along the minus strand of JAQGAF010005783.1, from coordinate 9,871 downwards.
GGTGTACAACTTGTGTGGCTAGTTCTGGTGTAATGGTCATTTTATCGTGAAACCATCAGTTAACATGTCTGGAGGTGTCATCATTAAGCTCTGGTAATCAAATTGCATTCAGAAACACTTTTATAGCCACAGGGGTACAAGAATGCATATGTCATAAATAATGCAAATTTGGGGTTGCTCTAAATTCGACATTTTCCGCCTCAAATTTGCATTAGGAATTGTATGCAATTAGGCGAATTATAAACAGGAATAAATTGTCTACAAAACACATTTTTACGATTTTAAATCGGACATCTGGTTTCTGAGAAAAACACATTTTTACACGATTCATGCAGGTGAGACGATTTTTTTGCACGCAAGTGTATATTAATTTCGTGGACAAATTTATTGTATTAAATGATTATCGATGGATGTCGCTTTCTTCACGTGTTTATCGGCAATCGTAAACTTACAGAAAATACATTCGATACCGTGAAGTGGCCCGATTTCGATATTTACAACTACAAAAAATGTTTACTCTAGCTCTCAATGTGCCCCGATTTCGAAACGTACGTGAGTGCGAAACGGACGAAAAGCACGCGTCGTGAGCCACCCAATTCAAGATGGCGTCGCCACTCGTTGGATTGGAGCGCTTTTATATCATTGTCAGTTGCATCAACATCTTCACTATTCTACGGAAGTCCATAGGGATAATTTCTGTCAGATGGGATTTTCCCTCTCTGAAACTTGAATGTTCGTACGATTCTCTAGAATACTCGCAATTTGGTATAGTGACCGTACTGTGCATTTAATTTGACACGTTGCACAGTGGTCAAAATGCCCAATAAACAATTAGCTGTGCAAAATTAGGAATGAAGGCATGGCGGGTTTTAAAAACATATCAGAATAACTACATTTGAATCATGTTTAAGAATCCGAATAGTTCATTATGTAATGTCTGTAAATAAGTAGAACATAGAAACTTGCAAACATATCCATTTTTATTTAAACGCTATCGAGAAAGCTTTCCTGTGCAGCAAGCGTGCGAGGCTCATGCGCATCTTACCCCTGATTGCATTAATTTTTATGAATGTTTAGTCAAATCTATATCAATAAATAAGAATAAATGCTACATAATTTGCTGGCTGCATAGCCATGTCATGTTTTATAATTTTTTCTAGACCTGCGTTGATAGGTTTAAGCAACCTCATGCACTATGTTTGCTGCATTTTTCCAGTTAACGAAACGTCAATTTACTGTAGAATGCTTCTTACATACTTACTAAATATGAAGCCTTTCGCTGTTTTGATTATAATTCTTGAAACAACTTTGGTGATTGTCTCAGTTGTTCTACCAGTATGGTCCTGGTAATGAATCAGATAATGGTTTTACCATATTTATTCCACAACAAATTCTGGCCTGACTACATTTAGCTGCTGACCATTTTGGGTAAAGTCTGTTGTTAAAATTCTTAATTTTTAGTTCAAGCTTCCCACGTTTCTATTAGTTACTTTCTATCAGGTTAAATTCTTTGTCTGATTACCCATTTTCCTTATGCATGCCATACATCAAACAGCTCTCTTCGAGGTATCTTAAAACGAAAAATTTATTAGGGGGCACGAAGTAGCAGCTAATTCTTTTTAAATTGAGGATTTGAATATATGCTGAAAGGCAAAAAATCGAAGTTTTTTTTTCCAACGAAAAACACCTAAAAATCAATATTATTATTTCCTTTCATCTCTCCAAAACAATACATGCCTGTAGAGGTAATATCCATCGTTTTCAAACAAAATTCCAGAGAAAAAAATTAAGAACTATGCATACCTTCATGCCCAAATTTCGACCACCAAACCCTGCAGTTTGTTTTTGTAATAGTTGGTTACTCATTTACTGGAAACCAGGCAAAGTCGTATAAATTTTTACAATAAAATTTTGAATTTTTGAACAGCTAGATTGGGAATTTAGACCACTGTTGGACCATTGAAAGTGTGTCCGCGATATTTTAAAATACACGAATATCAAATTGATGTGTCTTTGACATTACCTGATACGAATACGATATAAGCTAAAATATACCAAATTAAATGTTTCACCACACTTAAATGTTTGCAGACACCGCCTGGCGTCTGAAATACTGATTGTTACATGTAAGACACGTCAGTTCAATTCAACACAGTACCCTATTTTTAGAATAATAAGTGAAGAAAGTATTTCAAATCGAAACGTGTTGGCTGACCATCGTTCTTCCCACGAATCAACTTTTGTTGTTCAAGTATTATTGATCAACAAAAGTTGTACTGAGTTGCTCAATTTCTGTTTAAATGGTTCAACAAACCCGATGTATGTGGCTTGCAGTGGAAGATGGCGCCGAGCAAAAAAAAGTTGTCAGCTATTCGGTCCTATACAAATAGTTGATCTATTCTGATTCGAGTGTATTGAAAGCGTGTTCTCACGTTTCAACTCGCTTTCAACAAACTTGGTCGACAAACGTATTTAACGTGAATACTTATTCGGCGGTTCCTCTAAATATTGACCAAGATCGAACTCCTTTTCGCCTCAGTATTTCTATCAATCTTTGCCAATACCTGCAGTTCTACATCGCTGAGTAACTTTAGCTTTGATTTACAATATTTACTCCCATATTGAAAGAGTCAATTCAATTTAACTCAGTCAATACCATGTGGCGTTCATGTACCCGATTCGTCTGCCAGGAAACTATCATAACTTTCTCCAGTAATTAAAAGTATACTACAACGCCACTTGAAATAAGATTCACAAGTAGCACTATTTCTTTTGCCTTTATGCAGAAAGAGTTGCGAAGTAGTGCACTGTTAATCCGCAATTAGACAGACACCCGTGCGAATTTAGCGTTGCACATGTGTCTGCCTAGTTAAAGGAGTAAAGTTTAACCTTATTTTCATTTTGTTTTAGAAATAAGTGGCAGTATTAACCGCCAATAAAAATAATAGTACACTTAGTTCACCATCCATTCTTCATTATGGCAAAAGAAATTAGTGGTTATAATTATTTGTTAAAGCAGGAATTTTCCAAATTCGTTTTTATGCACACCCAGACAGGGTCGTAGTCACAGGAGACTGCATTTTAAATGTTATTTCAGTACTAACTGGATCGTATTAGCAGGGAATTACAGTAGCTTTCATTAGATGAATATACTGAAACTAGCGAATAAATCAACTTTGTATTAAAGATTTTGACGAATTTATGTGCTGACCTGACTGGAGAACGATGAAGACAATGTATACAATAAATATTATACAAACGAAAGCCCACATTTGGTTACATTAATGGGGAATTTCGTTAATAAATCCTCCGTTTAATTTTCGCTAATTTGTTCAACTTTACTTATTTCCTTCTAAATTATTTGGTTATTTAATCCTAAATTCAGAATTAACCCTATGATTACATGCATGTTTTAAGCTGTGAAATAAGCAGATGAACTGCTTTCCAGGGTCTAATTTCATCAAATGGGAGGAGTGAAATGTGCACCTCAAGCACGCTCAAGGGTTATGCGAATTAACGTGTATGAATACGGAGTGATAATACCCATATTGTTACCTCATCAATCCGTCTAGTTCCATAACTCTTAAGGTGCACATTTCACTCCTCATCCTGAATTCTTTCCTCACTGATTTACAGTATCAATCAAAAGTAAATGGCCAAGATGAAAATGTGATGTAACTCAGAAATTATGCATGACAATGTTGAAATTGTTCAGCGGAGAGCATAATGTCGTGGTAACTGCAATAGGTCGAGTGCAAAAAAAAATTCGCTTGTGTGTTTATTGCACTATTATGGCCAATCTAGTGAGCTGCCCTGAATGCAATAGGTCGTATCGATGAGGATGGTCCAAGGGGATACTGTCGAGCTAAGAATACAAGTTTACACGTTTGGATCTGATGAAACAGAGCCTGCTGATAAGGCCCAATGACTAAATTTGAATTCATCGCTCCATAACACCTTGGACCATTCCTTCGATGTCCCAAAAACCTTAAAATGGCAGTACGTGAATATACTGTTAGTTTGTGGCCAAAAATTGATCAAAAACACGCTTGGTGCCCACTATACAGGGTTTCCGAAAAGTAATGGCGCAGATTTCATCGTTAATTAGTTAAAAAACTAAACTGCATTTCGTTTTAATTCGTGTTGTGTCGTAAACCCCAAGTTATATACATGCATTTGTGTGCAAAGCATGAGACAAGAGCGCGTTTGGTTACGAACATGAGCTGTAGTTATATCATGTACGTAGTGTGCCAATTTCACTTTCATTACGCAAATCCACAGGTGTGGACTGCATGGTGTAAAGCAGCGTTCTCGAGATTCAACATTTTTTTACCAGGTTTTTGTTGAAAGCGAGTTGAAGTGTGAAAACACGTTTTTAATCGATAGAAGTTGACCACCTGTCAACTTTCAATCGTTCTACAGCTTTCAAATCGCCTGAATCTTTCCTTTAGATGCACGGGAACGGCAAATATCCAAAATCGAACTCACGTTAATTCGAATGTTCAAACGCATCCACCTCTTTCTCAATAATAATAATAATAATAATAATAATAAATAAATTAAAAAAAACCACACACTAACAATGTAAGAAGGTTGCTTGACGCCATCTTGAAACTGTTAATTATTTGATTCAATTTTTAGTGGAACGTCTTTAATTGAACAAATTCAACAATTCTCGTTGCTAAATTGTGAGAACGCCTCGCTTGATCGAGTGTGGGACACCCGCTTCCAACAAAAACCTAGTCAATAAATGTTGAACCATTATAACGCTGCTGTGGATTGGCGTAATGCAATTCTAACGGCACACCACGTAGATATATTCAACATATTCATAAAAAGCGCGTTCTTGTCTCATGCTGTGCATACGAAATTTACATAAATAGGGGTTTACGATAAAAATTAAAACGAAATACAGTTTAGTTTTTAAATAATCAACGATCAAAACTGCACCATTATTTTTCGAAAACCCTGTACTTGCACATCATTGACAAAAAGCTTTTTTTTCAATAAATATGTACGCGTTATGTTTTGTTCTGGCACTTCTGACTATACATATCTTACATTTCCTTTTGCAGAAAATTAGTGGGCAAGGTATTGTAATGGAAAATCTAGTATTATAAAGTCAACAGTAAGCCCTACTTAAGCTCTCCACAACACAATGGTGCAGTTTTGATCGTGAATTTTGAGCGATACCACAACACAATTTCAATATTGTATGATGCATATAATTTCTGAGTTGTGTCACATTTTCATCTTCGCCAGTGAATTTTGAGCGATACTAAATGATTAGGGTCTAAGGTATGCATGCATAAACTTAACTTTTGCTTGATTTGCAAGCTGTGCAATCTAAAAGTGCGTTTGCATTATATCACAAAACATAGTTATACATGCATAACGAATCCGTTTTTAACTCTATTGTACAACTTGTTGTATAATATCTTCTCGATTAAGAGGGTCATCAATACTAAATTTTAAAATCTGTTCACTGTATATGTTAATACTTCTAATTTCCAAAAGAAGTTGTATAACTAGACAATATAACAGGTTTTGTTATACCATATAGCGTAAACGCACCTTTAATATATACGAAATGTAATTCTTGGTTTTGATTTTCTATGCCGTTGAAGTTTTCAATTTTTTTAAATTATTGTTTTGGCATTTATTATGATATATTACGATATACATGTACAGAAAATCATTACAGCAGGCTCATTACAACGCATAAAAAGCCGATTTCATTCCATTAAGCTTTGAAATGTTTTGCCATTTCAAGCAACTTAATGATAGTTAATTGACGGATTAGAAAATATGCCTGCTACCATATAGGGCTACATCTTCGTTGATCGACATATCAGATAAAATTCCTTTATGCCGGGTGAACATAGTGTTTCAATAATTATAAAAATGAATTTTTAAAAATGTGGAGTAACAGAAGTCAAATTTTGGGAAAGGTTGGAGAAACCATTTGCAGGTACTTTTCATTTCTTGACTGATTCGCAGGGAGTACCAGCAGGCGGCGCTGTAATTGCTAGAATAAAAAATGGCGTCTTTTCAGGAAAGCGCCCAATGTTATGGATCCTGTGACCAAATCACTGATTGGTGTTACGGGTCATTTCAAAAGAGAATCGAATTAAAGAGATTTCATACTGTCCTAATTTATGATACATCTGTACATGTACATTGGCGGCTGTCAATGCAATTCTGAAATTGCGTTTAACAGTTATTGTCGATTTGGTATGATGATATACTTGTATAACTGTTGACATGTTAAACTCTTCCTGCGCTGATGCCATTTTCGATTCTAGCAACTACAGTTTCGCCTCCCTGCGAACCATGCAAATAAATGAAATACTTCACTGTTAACAACCTTTTTTGCACCCAGGGCATGCACTGTTTTGCCTACTGAAGCTGTTCCATGGTAATAAATTTCCAAAAATCATGTTTTTGAGATGTTGGGAATCTGATATTTTAAAAGAAACGAGTAAAAATATTTTAAAGACACGTTAATATGACATTTACCTGTTTCGATCCATTCATTCCGTCATGGAAAAGTCAGGGAAATGTTGACATTTTATCCATTAAGTCAGGGAAAGTTATGTGGAAGTCAAGGAAAATATTCAGAAAATTTTGAAATTTAATTAATTGACTTTATGGAATGCCCCTCAATAGACATAAACAGAAAGTCTTTTGTAAAGCACCTTTGGTCCAATGATTGTATTGTTTTATGCCTAACTTGGTTTATCCATCTTTGGCGGAACAAACATGCTGCGACATGTACATGTAGATTAGTTGTGCTGTAGATCGATTTCAATTTTAGTAAGTCCTGCAAACAAAAGGCAAATTCTTACTCAAATTTTAATATCTGTTATTTTATAAAAAGACAGCAAATAAAAGTTTCATTCTCATGAATAACCAATGTGCCTAAACTTCGCCTTTTTGAATAATATCTGCAAAAATGTTTTTGTTCTTGCTCGAGAAAGAAATCGAACATCTGGAGGAACCAAAAAAGAGGGTCCGAAAAGCAGAGGCAATTGCCCAAGACGTATTGCAGTTGCACAATTAATAATACATAAAAATATAGTTAATTGAATTGTTGCAAATAAAGTTATTTCACTTACATGTGGCATTTTTTATTTAATAAGTCAGGGAAAGTCTGGGAAATTGAGTTGCAAATTTTGGTATGCATCCTGACGAGACAAAGGAAGATTGACAGCAAAAATAAATCAAACTGAAATATTGTGGAAACGCCATACGATATTTTTCCGAACTGCAAATTTCTATAGCAATTCATCACGATTTTAAAAAGGGATAATTTACGAGCACCGTCGTGTTACTGGCTATACTGGGCGCGGTTCTGAAATTATGTTGCATTTGCTCAGATGTGAATATTTATTATTTACGAATGGATGACCTACATGTTATGTTTATCGATTATCTCTGGTGCTCACGTACCCATGATCGTTGTCAAGAATGGATAAAAATGTATGGCTCCTAAATACGATTTGGCCCGCCCACTTACCAGAAGTGTGCCATCAACGAAGCATGCGCACCTACAGTATGTACATTGTACTGTGTGAGGCGACAACTTCGTTAATTCCATTAACTTCAATAATTTAAATTGCACAGAATTGAAACTCGTTAAGGAGGCGTTTTTAGGAAATATTGATCATGAACTACTTCACATAAACATCTGAAATAAGCAGGCACTTCGTTAAGTAAGTTTTGTCCATTAACGCCCACTAACAATTGTCGGTGGTCATACGACCTTTCTGAAATGTGTCCAACAAACAAGAACTTATCCTATACTTTGGTTTATGCGAAGATAGAAAAACTCAACATAAACGGAAACTTAACGAAAATAGCTGCCATATTGATGACGAGTCGATAACATTTTAGGCAATATTTATTTCAAATATTGATGTAAATATTGACTAAAATTCTATTAATCATAAACATCATAATCATCGATGCAATGTCCTAGGAAAAAATTTGAGTTTAGAATGGAAATAATATGAAATCTGTAATAATTTTAGGTTTTCCATAATCCTAAATCCTAACTGTATAAGTTGGCGTAGAACATTCAAAGTAAAATCCATCCGAAATTGCAAACCTAACCGAACCTTTCAATTATTCCTTCCTGACTTCTTAATGCCAATATATGCAGTGTTATTGGCAACCAAGAATAACGATAAAATTATATTTTATAACACAAGTTGGCATTCGTGGCTGCCATTAACAGTACATGAATCGTTCGTATTGATATGAAGAAATTAGGAAGAAATAACACCTCAAGGTCTGGTTAGGTTTGCTAATTCAGATGTTTACTTTAGATGTTGTATACACAGCCTAATCCTTTGTTACGTTCAATTTGGCAGTTTTAAGACAAATCGAGGATCTTACCTACACTGTCACCAAGAGCGTAGCATGTCAAATCGACATCAGCAAAACCCTCATTCAACTTCCTACGTAGTTATACATGTAGATAATAAACCAGATTAAGCTTCTTTAGGTTAGGACCCATTCACTATTTAAACATTATTTGTTGAAAGAAAGTTGAAACGTGAGAACATGCTTTCAACATACATGAGCTAGAGTAGATCAACTATTTCTTGATGCGAATGATGTTGACCACCCTTCAACTTTTGGTCGTTCATCAGCTTTCAAATCGCTCAAATCATGCATGCGTTGATTTTATTCGTACAAATCGTGTTCCATACCTCTTTCAAATTTCTAGTTCCATGTAATGCGAATTTCTTTAAAAAAAACATTAAAAACACAACAGCTATAATTTTGCTCGGCCCCAATTTCAACTGTATGTTGAGTACATTTTTGTTGAACTGTCTGAACATAAATTGAACAATTTAAGTACAACTTTTGTTGATCAATAATACTTGAACAACAAAAGTTGAATCGTGACAACACAGCTATTATTCATGTTTTCAATACATATTAATGCGATTTTCACATGTTTTACGTAATGTTATACACATTTTTTTCTTTTTTATTTCAGCCCCTTTCTCCATGTTCCATTCTCACGGACCACAATTTCACCTGACTGATGAATGTACACAGTACATACGGTAGTTGAACTCTGACACTGGTTATATTTAAGGCAAAAGGACATCGATCAGTGAGATGCATATTTGCGAACCGCTCACTCGCAAGCATCAAACAGGCGATTTACAAAAAAATCGCAATCCCACAAATGTATACGAAAAACACTGTGCGGGCCCAAAACGCCAGCAGTGGAAGCGCCGTTGATTTCTTTTCAAACCAGAACTGGAAGCCAAGAATGGAAATATTTAAGACGGGTTCTCGGAGGAGATACAAAGTATACGAAACGGACGAGTGAAGAATGCTGCAGAGGAATATATACATGTATACGAGCAATTAGGATCACAACTAATTCGACAACTGAGAAAAATATTGGGCCTGCTGTGCATTCCTTATGCGTCTAAATTTCAGCTGGAAAGTTTATCTTGCAAGGCTTCACCGTCGTCACGTTACAAGAGTGCAATTTACACTACGAGTCGCCATGTTGTTCAGCCGCCATTTTTGTCGCATCGCAAACTCGTCTATTTTAAAATGCCACTTCTCTTGGTTGAAGGAACTACCCTGGTGGAAAGATTAGTATACATGGATCAGTATAAAATTCAGAGTGATATCAGTACATATTTACTGATATATGGTGATATTATTATAAATCTTACTGATATCAGTACGAGTTATACTGGAGAGAATTAGTGTGACCAGTACATTTTGACAAAGTTCGTGAAATTATTGCGCATAGTGTATATAGTTAAATTGCAACTCTCTATAGTGAGATTTATAACTTACAAAAAAATGCAATTAAATTTGACTGCGAACATTT
>JAQGAF010005782.1:0-11410 GCA_034687865.1 Kryphioiulus occultus | reverse complement strand
GAAAGTTGGCAAAATCTCACGAAACATCCCTCGTTTCATTTATAGTCGATTCACCCATCATTTATCCGCTAATCCCGATGTGAAATTCAGCACGGGTTATCAAAGCATACAGTGTAGCTGGTACAGGAAGTTCAAAAACTGGTCTGAAAGCAGCAAAATAACCAGTTCTTGGATTCTATTTCAAAGTGGCCTTAATTTTCACCATGCAGGGACCTGTTTTCCCGTAATATACACGTACATCTTTTCGCGAAAAGCTGAGTGTATCAAAATTTTTAAAAAACTCGCACTATTTTACTGCACGTCCACTTACATTTAATATCAATGTTAGCCTAATAATAGTTTTAAATCTGTCACTATGAATGCCACACAAATTCACGAAAAGACGCTGGAATATACAGTAGGCCTACATGTAACTGAAAACTCGACCTGAGCGAAATATTTCAGCGTGCATTATATGCCAGTGTGCCTGCCTGTACAATCCCATCATTGTTGACGATTGAGAGGAAAGTCATTCAACTCCATTAAATGGAACTGGGAAAAAAACGTTATTTCACGCGTTCTATGCCTCGCCATTTTTTACAAATCCATATATTACTTTTTGTCATATAAATAAATACATGTGTAATGCCCGCCAGACTATGACTCATAAGATAAATAAAACAAAACGTAGCGAGGTTCACTAACTTTCTTCAGCAGCGTCACAGTCGCTGAATTTCGAGAAGCGAAGGGAACTCGTGCGTGTTTTAATGGAAATTTGACGTTTTTCAATAACCTGAATGCAAATGCAACCAGATACCAAAACGGCGATAAAAAAATAAAAACATTGACCACGAACTTTGGAAACGTTTGAGACTACAATTACTTCCTGATACCATTAGACCCCGCCGCCGCATGCTACTATAGAAAGCTGACAGCACATTAAGGCAGGATTTTTATGCGAAAATTTTTTTTTGCCCGTTCGGATCCTGATTATTAATTTTGGCGCCACATCCTCCACTCGAAGGGCCATTTCTGTTAAACGTTCCAACACGAATCCATTTACGAGCCAACGACAACTATGATTATGAACAATCGACGTTTGCAATAAAACATGCGCTTTCGCCTAACCACGTTTTATGAAACTAGAGACTGTTTTAGATGTCTTCAGATGCGAAGATTTTTGTTAACGTGTAGTTATTGTACAGGAATATGGCGAATTGAGAGTTCGACCTGGTCGAATTTCTTTCAATTGAAGGCCACAGAACAGCAAAGTTGAAATGGATGGGAAACAGGGCGTTTGAGGGGAGGGGGGTTCATGCAGTCAGGCTATCGAAAGATTTATTCGTTTCTAACTTGTAGAATTGCACGAACCATAGTGTGCAGATTCATATAATGATAGCTGAAATAAATTGTAGGTAATATACACGCAATGTTGGTCCCGTTTAAGTACAATATGAATTTATAAGAGTCGGTTCTATGGTTGGCAATGAAATTATTCAGGGGAAACGTTTTATCGCCAAACTCAACACGACAGTGTTCTCACGATGTTAATTTGTGCCGCTTCGTTAGTCAAACGCTTGATCGACAATTGCATAATTATTGTTAATCTCAGCACTGTACATGTACATTAGTTTATAAGCAATTGCCTTATCTGGAATCACTGGTCAAGGAAATTTGTCGTAAAACAAACGTTGCTAATCAACGTCTAAACTAGTTTATCTGTAATGTACACACGCGAGAATAGCGGATAAACCGAATAGTGGTTAGTGTTTAAAAGCCAGTACAGAAATCCTTTTATTTGATGCCAGAACTGATAGCCAGATAAAAAAAATGAATATCTTCAAAGCCTTAGATGATAAATCATGAAAACTCGCCGATGTTAAATCGATTCCTGAACTTGGCTCTATTGTATACAGAAACCATATAAGCAGAAGATCGGAATGGAAGATGCGAACTACATAAAGATATGCATGAAATGCACTCCAGTGCAGCTACTGCATTTCAGAGTTATATTATTGTGAAATGTACAACTACAAAACCGTGCGAGTTAAATTTAGTCGTACATGTACTTCTCCATAAAAGAACCCGAAACCAACAAACCGAAGTTAACTCCGCTCTACTAACCTATATGTGAAAGTATAATGACGATGCAATACAGTATAATATAACGTTGAAAATAAAACAAACTGAATACACGGGCTAAAAGTATAGCACTTCATTTTGTGCTTAATTCACACCACATGTGTTACCAGTAATGAACAGCTCGCTAACCAAGTATAACCATGTCGACATGTGGAAGTACAAAATTAAATCAGTCCTACACAAGGCATATAAAGTTGTTAGGATCCACGTGGAATGGTTTCTGTGTACAAAACTTTGTGGAACAGCAAATCCAATGAAAAAAAACACGCTGAGAATCAAAATGGCGGTATATGAAAGTAACCAGAAAGTAAGAAACAGGTCACTTTGAAGGAAAATTTAAGACGCACCCGGAAAACCAAACTATTCCGCACGCAGATCAACTGACATGTCCATAAGATGAATTTGCTGTACTTGAAAAGTACGGTACACGAATACGTCATACGAATGGCCTAGCACCAGAACAATTCAGGCCAGGGTCAGCCAGCCACAAGTTACGTATTAACACAATAGGCCAACATGATTCAGCCGAAATAATAATAAACGAGAACTAAATTCCCCCACCTACACGGGCAACTTTCGATAAAAGAAATTGTCTACACAGAAAAACGACTTCATTTTAAACCCAGACGTTCTTTCTCCATAATGTCTGCAAACAAGAGTCGCATTACGAGTCAAACTTAAATTATTTTGATGGCAAGCAGTGATTTTAGAGCAGGACAAACGTTTGTTTCATTTTGAACATTGTATTACAGTCTATTATTAGACATTTTTGTTATCGGACGGACAGCAGGTTCACATAACCTACATGTATTTCATTCAATAGGGCCTACTCTAAAAACAGTGGTCATTTGTAGTGGTTTGCTCGATTGCGTTGAATATACAGCACCGTTAACAATTTGATTGCGGCTAAAACGCAAGATGTGCCTAATTTTGCCTTCTCACACCCCTACCCCTTTAAAGACTATCCAAGGATAACGTGCATTAAGATTCAATATTTGGACAGTAAATGCTCAACCTTCGGAAACCAATCCGCTGTTCACTGAATTCAAAAGTCTACAGTTACATTGTTTTTCCAAAACCTTGAAAACCCCATTTTCTGCTAGTGGGATCCAATGAATGCAATTACGTCTTCCTCTTGAGTCTTCGTACACGCACCTCTTTCGTTTTAACCCATCCAGGCCTGGAGCGTTGCAAATGTATTGAAAACAATTACAGGCCTGTGTTTCACTCTGTCGTACGCATTATAATACGCTATAAATGACTAGAGGCCACCAGGAACCCCATTGAAATGATTTAGTGGGCAACTGAGCATGCATATACATTTACATTATAAACAGGAAGCTTTTGTTATTTATATATAGGCCTACTCTGTAATTGGCAATGATATCACCTTCCATTGCAGGAGCCCAATGAACTGCATCGGCCATAAAATGCTTAGTCTCTAAGGTTTCTAGGACACAAACCGATGAAATTAACTGAGCAACTGTTTTTCCGTTTCGCTTAATCATTTAGCGCAATTTGGGCTAATAGCAGCATGGTAATTGTGTGTATAGGCAGCCGGGCGATAACTAACATTATTTGATGCAACTACACTAAATTTTGTGAATTTCAACAACATCCAGTTCGAAAAAAACATTTATTCCTTATAGAAAATTCTCGTCTTCCAGACCGAATCTTTATCTACATGTACAGGCTATTTTCAGATCATGTTCTGCCATGGTAGTTTTCGCAACATTTTGACAGTGTATTATTAAGAGGTCGCCCAAGAGGAGAAGCTCATTCTAATAACGCATTTAAATAATTGCGAGTAATGGCTTCCCTGAATTAATAATGTTAATGGTATGAATGATGGCTACGCGATAAAACTGACATAGAGTAACGCAATAATGACTGGAATTCATATAAAAACTGATGTTTTCTGAGTGATTATGCAATAGGTTATACGTATAAACATCTAACAATTAATTTAGCAAGAACGATCTTTTATTAAACACTGAAAATAAACTGTTAAAATAAGCTCAACACTGAAAGCCAATAGTCTATTTTCTTTTAAACCTGTACATGTACAGTCATATAGTTTTTGTTTATTGTTTATAACGCAGCTTCCATTATTTATGCGTGCGACAACAATATCAGCTCCGCAATTTCAAAGCCAGGAGAATTCAAACTTCTGAACACATGTAGAGATAATTGGCAAGGAGTAGGCGAACTCAATATTGATCGACCTAGCGAATTGGATTGCAAATTCACGCACATTTCTCCGCGTTTGCGTATTGTAATATTTAAACATTGATATTGTTATCATGACTAGGAATTTTACACCAACTGGGACACAGACGAGAAAACTTTGGAAACAGACATGTAACCATAGACTTTTAAATTCCCTGTTTAGCATCAAGGTGACGTCAACCCCCTTTACAAATCGCGTTTAGCAATTGTAGCGCATATAGATAACAGTTATACAGGACATAAAGAAACGCCCAAGTCAACACGTCTAGTCAATTGTATTTCTAGAATTATAAGTTATCCTCAAATTCAAAAAAAATAAAAACTTGCAATGAAGTTCATTTCAAGAAGTGCACCTAAAACGAAAAGCTAACTTCAATTCGAGAAATTCGGGAGAAAAAAAAAATATATATATATATATAGCTTAATTGTGCCATACAGATCACATGTAATTTAATATTGAAATATTATGTACGATGGAGCAAAAAGTGGTAAGAGTATAAAGGGTGTTCAGCGTGAGTTCATGCAACCAGATAACTTTTACGTGGGGTTATGGAAAGAAAACAATCGCTTTGGTCTCCCACAATAGTATGACAGGTTCGGCGTTACTTATGAATAAAACAGTTTTTGTCCTGTTAAGTAGTTTATGCCCACATTGTCTGGCTTAGAAGAAAAACAGACGGTGTTGGATCAATTCGCGTGGGAAAATCTAACTGGTAATTACGCTATCCAAGTATGACTGCTGGTAACACTTAATACATGTAGTTACTTTACGACGAAATAAAGATGGAAAACAGAAATTAATATAACCCGAAAACATAAATTAACATAACCCTAAGGAAGACGACAATGGCAAATTAAGTTCTGGATATGAATACTATCCCTCAAATTCATTCAAATGCCGACGATGGAAATGTTTTAATGTGGTTGCCAATATGTAATACTGTTTCAATAAAAATGCTATTTACAATAAATTTAATTGGCAATTACTGTATATAAGCGTAATTGGCTGTGATGGTTTTAATACAATTTAATGTACATGTATTCGTCATGTATTCGCCACGTGCCCAATATAATTTCAATTATGATTCTGCAAAGCTGAAAACGTCCGTCAAATTTAATTATCAGTATAACGGCTTAATCATTAATTGACATCTGCTACATGTAGTTAGTATTATGTTTTAGCGAGACTAAAGAAGACGATAATTGTCCATAGAACAAGAAGATAACACGTGTAATTATCTTCAATCGACAATGTGTCATTTGGGTAGGATTATAGATGTACACCTGCGAACATTAAATGGTAACAGTTTAACAGGAACATTTTTTCTTCATTCCCGCCACTCGTCATGCTGGCAAAACACTGTTTACATTCGCGGAAATCAATAACCTTCCAGTATCAGTTTATCAACAAGACGTTCTCATGCATCCTTGAACTTAAATCGCGACAGCATCCTCGATCGTAATGCAAATATCCAGGATCATTGGCAAGGGATATTTTAGCACAATTATTCTCGTGGAAACGAGCAGTTCAACCTATTTCGGCAAAGGCAAGCGACTGAGACGATGTCTAATGCCACTTTCTCCAGAAGAAGCTAAGGTTGATTATCGCTTTTCGCTAACTAGATCAAACAATTGAACTTGATACGCTCGTTAACGAAAAACAGCCAGACCGACTGACACACACTAATGACGCCAAAATGTCGGCAGGCCTGGTCTACCGCAAGTCCCAGTCGAGTCATTTTTCAGCCGTTCCCATTAAAAAAGACGTTTTGCAACACTGGTCGTCAATTAGTAGGCTACAGTCATACGTGTGGGACTGGAAACGACTGTAGTGTGGGTCGAAAACGTGAACGCCTACCTGTAGGCTGCACATTTATTATGCATGCTTCCTCGTTTATTGATTTATACGTTAATGGCATTCCTGGGCTCAGATGAAGTCTGAAACATATACATGTAGAGCTGAGCTACCGTGTATGCATGTAAGGGCAATTTTTAGAAAATTGACAGCGGAATTTCCGGGAAGCTGCGAGACACGAGTTTAGGATCGTCGTATTTTGAGAAGAACTGATCGCGTGTGATGCTAAGTAAGCCATCAGTAAACGCAGGTATTGACAACATAGTTGAACAGACTTATCGGCAAGTCCTACGTTCAGTAACAACTGAACGGTCTAGTGGGATAACCTGACTGGCTAATGCGACCATCCGATTATACATGTAACTCATCGAAGGATTTGAACTCCAAAGGCTCTATCAGGAAAGGCTATGCAGGCAGGCCTTCTAGATCAGTAGCAGGAAGCCTTGTGAGAAATCAAGTTTTGGGCAAATGTGACTTAGTATGCGGCTCATGATTACGCCAGGAAGCGTCCAGGATGCTAAATTCCGTATGCCATAACTCTTCCTTACAGCTTTTGTCGATCTCAAAGAATCTCTCACAGATCCTCATGTCGTGGAGGGTCACGTATTCTCTTATTGCGTGTGTCACTTTGCAAGCTTGGCTAAACAGAATGTCTAAAAACAAACGTCAGTGGCAAAAATAAAATTCCTTCAAATCTCGCATTAACACAGCATTTCTTGAACAGCAGCAGCAGCAGCAGCAGCACGAAGTGACTAAGTACATTATTATGGCTGGGACGCCATGAGTGAACATATATATTTACGGAATCGAGGTTCTGCGATCTAATTGTGCAAATCCTGTTGAATGGGTTAGGTACAATATACTGAATTGTCGGAATGGATAATTTATCAACTAAATGATGCCAGGCAGGTGTGAATCTTGCACACAAGATGAATATGGTGAACATTTCTTGGATTAGTCTACTTTGTGAACCGGTGTTTGGCTATCCAGGCAACTATTACTGTATTGTGAAATATTCACCCAAATCAATTTTGAACAAACCCTTCATCTATCGCGTGGAATGACATTCTTTGGCATCCCTCACTCTTATCATATACCAATAGAGATATTACAAACCCTGTTATTTGCCTCGATCGAGCTTACTTTCGATAAAAACGTCGTTGATGATGATGATAATCTGCAGCACTCGCTCTTGCTCTCCTCACAAGTTTAAAATGAACAGGATAAGAAAGAGATAGAACTTGTCTCTTTCTCAACAGTCTCGCTGTCTAGGTTTCAAAGATTACCCTCAAGAGTCAAGGCAGCCTTTTCTTCCAATACAAAACTAGCATATCGGGAAACTTAAAAATACATATGGTTTTTGGTCACCACGCAGGGCGAACTCGAAGCTATTGCATAGAATACTTTGGCGAATTGTACCGGGTGTACACAAAGGTCGTATAAACGGTTACAATTTAATTACAGGAAGATTTACATACAGGAACAATCTACGGTTCATATGATACACCAACTCAAGTTTTTTATGTTCCGTCCATTTCAACGTGCGCACCTCTGACAGCATGTACGAGATCTAATTGGTATTCCACCTCCTTGACAATCAGTCTTTGATATAAAACTACAAAAATGTTGAGGGGTGTTGGGCTATTGGTATTGGGCCACATCTGCCAATCTTACGTGTTGGAAAGGTTTTGCCCAGGACATCCCTCTGATTCTCTCATAATCCTGGCCAAATGTGGTGGCACAGGGTTATTCGATACCTGTCAAAAACATGTCGAGTCAATGTAACCTATCACATGTACCACAGTATGCTCCTGTATGTCAAATAAACATCCTGTTTTTAAATTGTGAACTTGTAAGCAACATTTGTGTAGGCCTACGCCCTGCATTATTTGAAAGCCGCGATGACAGTCGACTAACTGCATGCAAACTGCCGTCCCCTGCATACTTTAACCATACATGAAACTGTTCTGGTCCTGATTCCAGTCTTCATAGGTGGGTCTTCCAAACCGGGTCTATTAAAGACAATACCAGTTGGGACAACACTGTCCACTCCAGCATGATATGCTGGCCTTCGTGTAAACTGCAGTGTCTTTTCAAATAAACTTCCCAAGACTTGGCGTAGGCCTGCAGTCGCAGGGAGATTCAAAAGCCTCGTAATCAGCAAGTCAGCAAAATAGGAAGGAAGATTATCGCTGGAAAGTAATCATGAACAGCCATAATCTAACGTAATGCAGGGGTTTAGGAGTAAGATTTCCGAGCTTATTCACGGTCGTCAAAACGCTGCTAGAGGAAGCGTTCGCGCAACATGTAAAAAGCTATTATGCAGTTTATGCTGGGATGAGGCGGGGCCGAGTTTCGATCTAATGAAGCTGCAATTAGTGAATGAAGTTATTAATGAGTGCGTTGGAATCTTACCTTCGATGCACACAACGTGTTCCCTTATTTGCTGCGCTAGCAAGGGATCTGGTATGACATCTATCAAATCGTAAATGGCATAGATGGAGGGGTGAACACTTTCGAAACGCTGGATTTCCTGCCGTATCGCCAGCGAATTACTCAAATACGGTTGAAGATGTGGCCTCGTGTTCATTTTACAATGCGCGCACACATCAGCTCGATAGCCGAGAATCCATTTTCACGAATTTCAAAGCAATTTTCACGCGCACCGACTCCAATTCGTATCCATTTTTTACGACAAATTTCTTCGCGAAAATCGAACGCAGCAAAAGGAAGCTGGGCTCGAGGCGCCACCTGGCGAGCCGCTCGAGATCCAAAATCGACGCGGAGGGAACCGCAAAGTCTGCAATGCTAATTTCATTCGCTAATTCGATGCAGTACGTTTGGCTGCAAAGCCCTAGCGATTGGGATTGTATTTCAGGCCACTATGAACTGTCCGGTTAATTAATGACGTTCATCTACCCTGATTCATAATGCGATATGCATTCAATTATACAAATTGTGAGAAAAAAGGATAAGGGCTAGCTAGCCTACATGTACAATAATTCAAACTACAATTTCAAATTTCAAAATTGTTATTTTATTTCGAAGGGATTTCATACCAATTTATATATACACTGTATATATATATATTTTGTAATTAATTTGGTTTTTTTGGACGAGAGAGAGGCATTGAAGAAATTTCCCTATTCTTTAATACAGCTATAGTGGGAGATCGAATTTGTACATGTTGCAAATCTGCAGGCTTGCGAAATTTCATACTGTACAGCAAAATTAGAAAATTTTGAAATTGGCTATTGAACAGGAGTTGTGCCTGCATTTGGGAAATGCAGATTTAGTGTCTATCAGTTATTCTGCCAATCGATCAAAAACTGCATTAGGCAGGATTTTACCATCCTCTGGCGCCTTTCACCCTACTACAGATTCGTTAGCCTGGGCCGCCAGGCTACAATTTATCCGGACAATTTACGGCACTAACCTGAGGTTGCATATCTAAGACATACTGTTGCCTTTCTTGGGATCATAAATTTGATGACGATCATGCCTCCAAATTTTCCAGAGTCAATAGGGTGCTCCTGAATTTGAATTTTGGAAGGTATAATTATTGTTGCAATTACCGATTCAAATAACTCAAAAGCACTTTCTGACATATAATTTAATTTTCTATTATCTTAGCTTAAATTTCCGCATGTCGGATGTCATGTTAGCAGGCTAGTGTCAAGATCTAGTGTAGGTTGTATTAGCAAATTTTAAATTCTTGTATAAATAAAAAAAGATGTTGGCGTTTTAATGTTTAGATTTCATATTTATGGGGTTTTCTGCTTTTCGCCAAGACATATCAGGATTGGGTACGTTTTATAAGAGTGGAAATTGTTTTTGGATAGCCAGGTGTCAGACCTATAAAACATACAAATACGTGAAACGAATATAGATCAATTGTGTTTAGTGCATAACTTAACTAGAAGTATGTGTATCTGATACATGTAAACTATTGTCATGAAGAAATAAAATATCAAACAGTAAAATATACATTGTAATGGTGCCCACCATTATATACTGCAAATCCATTATCTTGGTTTGTTTTTCTTGATGTCTTCCAATCCAGCCTTTAAATTGGATAAAGCAATTTCACAAGAGTTGCAAATATTTGTTTGGATAACAAAAACAATATTATATGCATAAATTGGAATAGCTGACATTCACAAAATGAGCTTGATCAACCCAAAACTAGTGCTCTAAGGCCCGAACAAAAATAAGAAAACCCCATGCACTACTACTTTGCTAGTAAAATTGCACATTATTTTGCAACTCTGAAATCTAGAAATTTTATGCTACACGTTGGTTCATTGTGTTTAGTTTACACTGAGAAAATGCTAGTTTGTGAAGTCACATTTAAAGTATAAATCAAGTTCAATTTAGACCACATGCATCAGTTTTGCAGTTTCCACGTTGCTCGGCTCGTTTCAACTTACAAAAAACCTTTCACGAACGACTCACGTCACCCATGTAAATTTTATCTATATATACTTTATACCTTGAATTCCTGTGAAAACTTCTGAGCAAAAGAGCGTAGTTTTGCAACGGTATGTTCACTGTTATGTTCAAGTTGTTTTGCAGCGGCTGTTCTTTTTAAGTCTTCTAAACTCCGCAAGCCTGAAACCCAGACATATTGGAAACAACATTAAATGTGCAGAAGTCATCGGCTACTCATGTGCACTATAATTTCTAAAATTACCAATTTCTTTCCATTTTAATGAAAAATATACTGTTATTTGGGCCGCTCTTCTCATGAAACTTGACTGGGCTAGCTGAAATAAAAAAATCAAGTCCCTCGATCACGTCCCTTGTTAGTGATGTACTGACTTATAAATCCATGTTGATACATCTTCTTTATTGATACAACTACCGCATTGGGTGGTTACAACGCATACATACCCTTTCAATTAGATGCTCATTATTAGCCAAATACCTGAAATCAAATCAGTAATTATCATTTAAACTACAATAACCTACTACATGTACTATCTTACTAAAGCGACACATACAATAAATGGTCTTACCTCATGATAAACCTTATCAATGGCATTTTAAAAACGATGTTATGAACCAAAAACAAATACTTCGCACACAATTTCCAAAATTCAAAGGAACTTTACCTGGTCGTCTGCTAAAAGCAAATGAGATGCTATGACGTCCGCCTTCCGGGTGGATGACGGGGTCACACAGATCGTAGATTCGTCGTAGAGT
>JAQGAF010005781.1:0-11411 GCA_034687865.1 Kryphioiulus occultus | reverse complement strand
AACCCCTTGATAGGGATAATAGAAAAAAATAATTTCGTACTTTTCGAACTTTAGAACGCCATAACATCCACACTACGAAATTATTTTTTTCCTATTACCCCTATCAAGGGGCTAAAAGTGGGGGTAATGTATCTCCCATACCGTCAGGGCTAGGATGGTGAAATTTTGCATGTATACATGCAAAATTACCCCACGATTATCGCCCAGGTTTAACCCCCTAGGAGGGAAATACACAAAAATCCTTTCGCAGTGTGTTTTCAACACATAATCTACCTGCACGCAAAATTTCAACGCCCTATCACTGACCGTAACCCCCAGGTTTAACCCCGTTAGAAGGGGAATACGAAAAAAATCTTTCGTAGTATAGGGTTTCGGCACCTAATCTAACTACATGCCAAATTTCAACGTCTTAGCCGTAGCCGTAATGGAGATACATTTACCCCCACTTTTGACCACCTTAGATGGTAATAAGACAAAACTTTCTTATTTGCACTCTTCGGCACCTAAGGTACTTGCATGCGAAATTTTAAGTTTCTAGCCCTTCCGGTTTGGGCTCCAGCAATCAAGTGAGTGAGTGAGGACAATTGCTTTTATATACAGTACAATGTATATAGAAGATAGAAGATTATTAGAACGTCGCGTCGTAGAGTCTAAACAAATTGAAAGATGCAAATTTTAAGCAAGTTTTTCCCTATTATAATCACTAAGCTGTCAGCGTCGTTAATGGTGTGCTAAAGTTTTGCGTAAGACAAAATGACACGCTTTTTGGACAAAAATTCGCCACAATTGAACAGCGATCAGTAACTTTGTTTTACGCAAAACTTTAGAACGCCATAAACGACGCTAACGGCATGTAGTGATCATTAAAGTGGGTAAATTGCTTTACATTTTGCATATTTCAATTTTTTTTATCCGACGTTCTAATAATTAATTATAAAGTAAACAAGAAAACTTTTTGACCCTCCCTCGACATTAATTGTTTAAGGGCTTGTATTTAACAAAAAGTTGAGTCAAACTGTTGTTCTGAACTTTAAACGTTTTGATACACGTTATAGTTATGATACCTTACCGAAATTAAGAAGGTAAACAATAGTACCAACAAAACACAAGAAACATTAATTCGAAATTACTTTTCTCGATAAAGCATGTTGATTGAAAAATGGTTCAGGTTTATAATTACATTTTGGAAAAAAATTGTGATTGTAGATGCGAAACCATTCAATTTATGAAAAACCTTTTGCCCTCTGGCAGTGTTAGCATTGCATGAAACTACTGGGTAGAAATTGGTTCTGAATGCGTGTAACTCACTCTTTCTTTCATTCCAAAACAGGCATGCTCTTGGGGTTCAGATTTGTAATGCCAGTTCATGTTGGTAAATTGGAGTGCGGTAGTAATCAGTGGTATTCGCGTTATTAGATTCTCATCTCCTCCAGCCTCTAGTAACAAGACGTTAGCAGAGGGTACCTCCGACAATCTACTCGCCACAACAGCACCAGAAGATCCAGCACCAACTAAGAGGTTAAATGCAAATTTCCCATCATCAACGACATCTATTGAAATTTCTGTTATAATCGAATTACTATGAGCTTAATTATGCTGGCTAATGTACGATATGGCTTAAAACAATTCTATTATATTATTTACATGTAGTATAGATTCACGAAGAAGAAAACCACATGTTATAAACGTTAAACTAAACGTGCATTTACATGCAGCTACACTATATAGCACAACGTGTTATATTGCAAAGTTATACAACTTGTTTCAAATTGAGAAGAAAAATGTTATTTAATTTGATGCCACATTTTTTTCTTGCTGTTTAGGCAAAGATCAAAGGACGTTATAAATTTGCGAATACACTTTATAACAAAAAATCGTAATATAACAAATTATTTTTGAATTTTATGGTGCAATTTGTCATATAATGTCATACATGTCTATAACTTGTTATAGATGGTACTATTTTTGTAAAAGTAATTTAAATAACAACTTTATACAACTTGTTTGAAAACGAGAAAAAAAATGTTATTTAAAACATCTACATGTATGTATCGGTGACCAATGTAATCATATAAACGTGTGATTATACAAGAAAGTTTTACAAAGTCCTTTGATTTTTACCGACACATGATGGATACCATATAATCTGGTATACCACGAGAAAGATGTTACATAACATTATGTTATATACTTTGCTATAACGTTTTGTTTACACGTTGTAAGCCCAGCGTTTTACAATGTAAAGTATATGGCGTTATATAACAAGTTGTACAACAGAGTTAAAAACAAATTTGCTTTATTACAATGTTTTATAATATAGTATTATATTATAGTTGATGAACAATTAATGGCACTTGCCTACGATGAAGTCATAACTCTCCTCCGTCTTATGGTCCCAAGGCCACCAATTCCATGCGGAAGTCGGAGGTACCAGAATGTTAAGACAAAGCATCAATTTAAATAATCTGAACATTCCGTATGTTAAGGAAGACGACGAGCCCAACTTCATGATTACTGGTTGTGTAAAACAGCTGAGTGCCTATGCAACTGCAATGTAGTCTCTATTTAACGCTAATTGTCGTTTATCGGGCGAATTAGCGGGCAATTAATGCATCAGCGGGTTTCGATACAGCCTTGCATGCACCTTATTCAACGTTATGTACACATTATGAATACGTGACTAAATAAATGGAAAACGTTGGACGTCATTCTTAGAAGCTATCCATTGGGCACAGTCGACGCACAAAATAAAACAAAACAAAAAAAGAGTTTATTTATGTCGGAAAACACACGAATGGCACGGAGAGAGAAACGGTAGCAATGAACTCAATTGTAGTCCGATTTTCCAGGTAGATTTTAGTTTTCAATGATGAGTGACCTGCCATATGGGGTCCCAGGTAGCTTCAACCAATAAAGCTCGCTGAATTAACATTGACGCACGAAATTCATGACGACTCATTTCGAATTGTGTCAGTGACGTGAAACCAATTTTCACCATATGGCGAGGGTCTGAATTTTCGCTCTATACATGTACGATTTCAGCCTCGTCATTTTGTTTTGCATCACTTTTACTTCCCAAATGAGCTCAAGGTTTGACCCCATCTTCAATTTAACTAAATGCAAGTACGTTTGCTGTCAGTTTCCCTCTCAGCTATTCTTATTTGAAATTTCAGCCACCTGCATGACTTGGCAATTTTCGAAATTGGCGCATCATAATAAAGCCGGAAAAATATTTGCACAACACCGTGGTTTTCCAGATAAATATTAAATTACGCTCGCGCAATATCATATTATGTCCCAATTTGTACCAGCTGTCAGCCAGTCCACATGTGGGTGTTATTGGTGGGTGAAAATATAGGATGCACATGAAATATTCCCAAAATGATGGCAAAACTAAATAAAAATTAGTTATCGAATTGATCGATTACTCATTAATGGTCCCAGGTCTTTAGAATCTTATCCGAGCCCATCTCTCCTATCATTACAGCTGCCGCGAATGTGTTGCCAGATACAATTGTAGGCATGATTGAACAATCGATTACTCGGAGGCCTGAAACGCCATGGACTCTAAAATTCAAACAAGATTTCTTATTACCTTCAGTGGGCAACAAAAGTAATGGCACAGTATGAAAAATGTCGTTCACAATGTAATTAATGGGTGCAAAGGTGTAAATGTACATGTATTATATTATATGCATTGTATAGATTATGTAACCACAACAAAACATTTGCAAAACTAAGAACGACTTTAACAAATAAAATGGAAGTTTTCACTGCAAAAAAAAAATAATGACAGTATGGCAAACCTACAATGGAGGAGACATTCTGCTCCTGGTCGATATTATAATCCCTTAAATGATGATTTTCGACACTACTGTATCCCACACAGCTCCAAAACCTACACCACGCCCACCTACTATGTCGGTGGCAGTGCTGATGTTTGGGTCTGTATGGGATACAGTAGCGTCGAAAATCTTCATTTTAGCGATGTTATCAAGACTACTAGAACAAATGTGAATGTGTTGCGACATATAATAAACGTCAGTTTCAGGAAGTTATAGCTGGAAGAGACATTGAACATTTCCTCCAATGTAAGTTTGCCAAATTATGCCATTACTTTTTGCAGTGATGAGTATTTTATTTTATTGAAAAATCGTTCTTAATTTGCAAATGTTTGTTGTTGTTGTTACATAATCTATGTAATCTACAAAGATAGGTAGGTTTTAAATTTTACTTCTTTTAACTTATGAACGACATTTTTCATTTTGTGCCATTAGTTTTTCTGCACAATAAACCCTGATTTTGTTTCGGATTTGGAACATTTACCTTTTTCAAACAAAAGCTTCCATTATAATAATTTCGCTTTTCAGGTAGCGTCTGCCATACAGTGTAGAAAGCCCGAATTTGACTTACCTTAGATCAGGATCAACCACTGCCATTGAGTCACTAGATGGCCCCATTTTTGCTGTACCAACATGATGAAATGCGGAGGAAGTCATTTGCTTGGCCATACAAGTGCAGTAGTTGTCCGAATGAAGTTCAAACGCCTCGCAGCCAGCAACCTTAGTTTCCAGTAACTTGGCACCAATTTTTTTGAACGAGTTAGCGTTGCCCAGGGCCACTCCCATTTTGATACCTTTAAAATTGCAGGTTATAGTTCCAATCAAGAGTGAAAATTTTCTGCTATCGAAATTTAGTTAAAACTTACCTTCACACAATACCGCCAGGTCATTCTCGTCCGACAAGTATTTCGGATCAATTATCGGATGTTCGTAGGGATTCGCACTTCGGAGCTTTAGGAATCCGCGACTTTTAGGTCGAATCAAGATTGGGTACAAGGAAAACGACTGCCTGCCACCGTAAGGGCCGTAGTATTTATTCCAAGACTAAATGTAGAATAAAATAGCTTTAAATAAAAACGTTTTTGGCGTACAACCTTTCACAATGTGCATGCGAACGAAATGCATTCTGGGACACGGCGGTTTCGAATGTATTTTTAACGTAATGAATTGTGGGCCACCATGCACGTTTTCGAATGTAGGATATTTTTTAAAAGTTTAAAGTTGTTAATTTTTGGGAAACGGGCGAATTTGTTCTGTAAACTTTAAATGTCAGGTGAATAGAAAATGAGTGCAAAATTGCAGGTCTTTAGAACGCAAGTAAGTCGATTAAAAATGATTTCGTGAAGGTCAAAATCAGACAGAGATGAAACATGTCAAGTTAATTCAGTATAAAGGTTGTAAATAAATAAAAAAACAATTTTCGTGTATCTATACGTTGGTTCAAGGTGATGTGTTCGAAAAAAATGTCAAATCAAGGATTATCGGACCTGTCCTGTCCAACAAGGTCAGGTGATGGTCAGATAACACGAAAGATCCGAATTTTCTGTGAGATTTGGCTCAAAACAGTGCTATTTCTGAACTGCTACCCCCGTTGAGAGCGCACATGTACATTTGCTCAGCGCCCGCTCCCCTGATGGGAATATTCAGGGTCCATTTCTTAAATAAAGAAACATTAATGACGATTTTTGTGTGGACAATTGGTTAAATATAAACGTCGTAGGGGAACCTTTTAGAACAACTCCGTAAAGGTTGAAATACAGTATAAGAAATTACTTTTTAACTCTGTTGTACGAATATAACTTGTTATCCAATGCCACAATGTTATCAATACCATAGCTGTAGAAGATCTTAAATATCATTTTTTCTTCTCATTTTCAAACAAGTTGTATTACTATCCAAACATACCACGTTTTGTTATAGTGTAAATGCTGTGAATTTTACTTCACATTTCTTCAAAAATAAAATAAAATAGATAAAATAAATAAACAAGAAATAATGCGATTGGTGTATTCTTTGAGAACGCCATAGGCGACACTCTTGAAAAAAATGCAGGCAAAAATGACGGATTTTAAGTATACACTAGTTTGCAGAATTAAAGTCCCACTTCCAAAGCCTCCTGACCCTACCGCCCCTTTTGAGTTTTCTAGGGCCCCCAGGCGGTCTGTAGCTCGTAAGTTAGTAATCACAGGTTTATAATGAAAATTCGTCATGACTTAAGGTGATCAATACAAACGCCTGCACAAGGTATTAGTATAATACACTTCAAAGAAGTGAAAACGTCTTACCTCATCACTATATTCGATGATACGTCGACTCAGCAGGCCATAGTCAGCTATAGGGCTAAAGGCAGCAAAGACCATTTGTATATCTGGCCAATCATCAGTCTGATTCGCTAAAGGCGTTTTTAAAAATGCTACGCTTTCACAGCCGCTAGGAATTGTTAATGGACCTGTCAGAAAAGCAAGTGACACACAATCACAAACAAGTTAAACAACTCGGAACAGTATTTTGCACGATTTTGAGAAATACAAACCTGTCCCGAAGACAGCCCATTTGAAAAGGTTCACAGGTGACGCCATTGTAATTAGCGTAATTGAATCACGTGTAACTGTAAAAGTCAGACCTGTGGCCATGATGTGGTCCTGCAAATTCTCCCCAACGCCAGGCAAATTGAAAATTGATTTGATCTATTAAAATAGAATGCGACAGTCGTTATTAACTAAGTAAAACGCTAAACATCGACGATTATGACCTCTTAATATCAGGTATGGTTAAACAACATGATTTTATAACTAAAAATCTAAACCGCAAATTCGGACAATGGTAACAAGGTCAAAATTTGCAACTAAAAAGGCTGAAAGTTTGGAGTTGAATGAAATTTTCTAATCGGACCCTACTTTGAATTGATCCAGTTGTTCCTTGGGCCCAATGCCTGACAACAGCAACAAGTGGGGTGTATTAATGGCACCTGCAAATGTTGAAACGCAATTATTTTTATGTAACTTATAATTACGTATTACTTGATTAATTCTATGGTTTAAACTAAATTGCAACCTGCTGACAAAATTACTTCCTTCGAGGCATACGCGACGCAATCATTGCCAAGATGATGAAAAACCACACCTGTAGCACGTTTCTTATCATCGAATAAGACCTAAACAAAACGTAAATATTGATGAAAACTTCTCTTAAAATTTAAAATCGTGTGTATTTGTATAGGTGATTTACCCGAGTGACCCTGGAATGCGTTTTTACGACCAGATTTCGGGTGGCTGTGCTGATAAAAGCTTTATTGGTGCTACAGCGAGAACCTCTTTGCATGGTGACTTGAACAGGCATCACTGCTGTGAATTATTTGAAAATATTGAACCAAGTTGTCGAGTGTATTCACTCGAAACATACATGTAAATTTCAAATTATGAACGTACAAGTTAATGCTTACCAGACTGAAATTCCCCATTAAAATCTCTAATTGGATAACCAGATGAGTTAACGGCCTCAAGAAACATGGATAAAATCGGGGTATGATAAGGGATATCAGACACCGTAAGCAATCCTCCCTTACCATGGTAATCTAGAAAATATTAAACGAATGAATTTGTTTTTCCAAAATTAGATCAGCGTGTGTGCATTGTAGTCTTACAGTCATTCTTCATATTCGGGCTAATATTGTTTTCTGACTTTAAGAAATATGGAAGGACGTCCTTGTAACTCCAACCAGGGTTTCCAAGGGAAGCCCAATGATCGTAATCACGACGATTTCCACGAACATAAACCAAGTCACTAAGGACACTGGTCCCACCTAACACGTGTCCAGCAGGACATCTGGAACGCTGTCGATTGAAAGTGACCAAATTAGTTTGCCATCATCGACTGGATTGATTTGAAAGGATAGGTGTTTAATTGCAACTCTTAACTAACCTGCCCTTTCATTCCAAGGCAAGCATATTTTTGTGGCTCCGTTATAAATTCCCAATTCACTTGACCTAACAAGTTCAGCTGAAGTACCTGGGTGTACAACGGAATTTTTGCCAATAAAGGTTCATGCCCTCCAGCCTCGAGCAACAAAACTTTATACTTTTTGGGATGTGCAGATAATCTGTGGGCAACGACAGCACCTGCCGATCCTGCTCCAACTAGAACAATATAAAAAATTGCAGAAGTTAACGCTGCTTTAAAATTTCCTGATACAATGACCTAACCTAAGTCAAAGTCATTCAACTTGCCTACAATAAAATCATAATTTTCCGGACCACATGCTCTCGCTGTGGTAGATGTTAGTAGTAGTATTAGAAAATAAGCAGATACGTCTAACAATCTTAGCATGATTATGAACCTGTAATGAAAATAGAAGATTTTTGATAGTCTTTTTTTTCCAGACCTACACGTACTTGAATAATTCAAAAAGCATGCGTAAACAGAAACTGGTTTGACAACTTGAAATGGCACATGCCAGGAAAAACATCGAACAAAATAAAAGTACTTACACAGTTCAGAATGAAGAGCAGAAAGTAAACTTTGGTAGTGCAAATGCCGCGGTCCCACCTTCTGCTTCAGAAAAGAACTAAGTCGATGTTTTACTAAATTTTTGTTTTTAAGCTGTACAAACTTTTTCTATTCAAAATGACGATGGCTAATAAGAATAGTCGTTTTGATTTGAAAGCAAGAGTAAACCTTCACTCTTCGTTCCAAATGAGGTTTGTAGAGGGTACTCCAACCGTTCAACTAGATATATTTACTTAGATACCACAGCAGTTGCTGAATCAACGTTTCAAACTCACTGTATAAACACAGCGACTGGAAACGTGCGTCACATATCTGCGAAAAATACATAAATGTTTTCGAGTTACGATGATATTATGATACAACGATACACTGAGATACAATGATATTAATTGTGTAAGTACATGTACATATAACTGCCGATTCACTGAAACGAAATGTCTATAGGAGCACGGGTACAGTGACCTAAGCTTTATGAGAATCGTTATCCAGATGTTCTCTGAAAAGGTGCAACAGCAACAAATGAAAGACGCCAGCTGAGTTTGGAATGAAATGATACCAACGTACTTTGCAAACACTGTGGTATTGCCAATAATATTGCTGTGGCTGTTTCAATAAATATCATGTAACTGTAACTCAGCTCAAATCGTATCTGTTGACCAACAAAGTTTGCAGAAGACCGCATAACATTGGTTTATTTTATGATCATTATACTTAAGGAATAGAAATTTTCAGTTTTCCAACGGGCTATTTGCTTAACTTGAATAATTTGAAGTTTCTTCAAATTAACAAACTCTTCAATGAAGAGGACAGTCTGTAGTGACACTTGCTTAGAAAGCATCCCCTCCTAACAACACAAACGTCATGTTTTTTGTTATATTTTGAAACGACTAATGCAACAACAATTAAAAATAGCGTGCAATGTGCTAACAGCCAATCCATTTGCGTTCTTTAGAATTATTTTCATATTTACTAATTTTTAAAAAGCGTACTAACGGATGCTTTTGGAGACTTTCACGACAAACGGAAAAAAAAAAATTCTACGTCGTGGGAATTGTGGGAGAAAGCTACTCAAGATCAATGGAAACATTTCTTAAAATGTCGGTTTTTAGGTTTTTTAGGACCTAATACATTGTGCAGGAGGACTCAGGATCAAACAAATTTGCTAAATGTTGGGACTATTATTGAGAATGATTCCAGCAATGCAAGTCGACTGAATCATCAGTTTGACGCATTCGTTCAGTCCTGAAAACTGCATCACACGTGTTGTTGCTTGATAGTCGTCTCATTTTGGTGAATGAGAGCGCAACAGCAAAAAGATAAATGATACCGTAATAAGTGGCACTAAAGGCAGTAATAATAAACGTGTCCAAACAGCTGAA
Source organism: Kryphioiulus occultus (assembly GCA_034687865.1). Taxonomy (NCBI): domain Eukaryota; kingdom Metazoa; phylum Arthropoda; class Diplopoda; order Julida; family Julidae; genus Kryphioiulus; species Kryphioiulus occultus. The sequence continues at coordinate 1,684 of JAQGAF010005781.1, read as the reverse complement.
AAGCCTTGAACACGACCTGCATTCATCGATCCCGGATCCTTCCAACCATTCAAAAACCGATTTCCAATTGGTTAAAATGTGATAATGATATTTTTATTTTTATTGAATTTCAATATCTAATAAAGGCACGCTAATTAATTGGAAGATTTAATCAATAGCTGGCTTTAATCATATCGGCCGCTTTTTCTGCAATCATGATAGCTGGAGCATTGGTATGTCCGGAAATCAAAGTAGGCATTATGGAACAATCAACGACGCGTAGTCCACTAACTTTATGCACTCTTGAAATAGATATTGAAAAAAATAATGATTCTTTTCTAAAATAATGCGTAACGCAACTACTGGTTGCCAAATTTGAGGGTTTTAAGCTTAAAAAGGCATGCTTGTAACGTACCTGAGATTTGCGTCAACCACTGCTGTCACATCTTCTTTTGGGCCCATTTTGGCCGTTCCAGACTGATGAGAAATTGAAGCAGTTTGGTGCCGTAGAAGACATTCCCAGTAAGCGTCTGTGTGACGCTGAACGCCCTCACAGCCTGGAGTAATGGTTTCAAAGAACTTTGCACCGAATCTTCGATATGGGGCAGAATTCCCAAGTTCAAAAATTTTCTTCATTGCTGGTGAAAAAAAAATATGGTTAAAGGCTGCTGCAGCATTGAAGGGTTTAAGATTGAACAAAGTTGCATTGTGTAGCTACCTGAAACTAAAACTGCAACATCTTGGGGGTCCGAAAAGTATTTATGATCAATTGTGGGCCTTACTTTCGGGTCCTTGCTTCGAAGACGAAGTTGTCCAACGCTTTTGGGTCGAAGTAGGATTGGAAGAATGGTAAATGTGTCGTTCTCAATATAAGGCAGGTAATACTGTTCCCAAGTCTAACGTTTAATTATGAAAACTTATCAAATGCAAGGTGCAAACGAAGACGCGATCAATCAATTTAATGTAATAATATAAAAAGCAAGTATACTGAGAGAACTTACTTCATTTGTGAGCCCAAGGATGGAAGGAATGGACTTGCCTTTATCAGACGCTGGACTCGAAGACATAAAAATCAATTCAATATCAGGGAAATCCCCATTACCGTCAGCATATTCAGTGTTAATGAAGGCAATGCTTTCGGCCCCAGCAGCAATAACGTTTAATTTTCCTATTGAGCAAGAAATATTACATTAAGTTTTTGGAAAGAGCAATTCTGAAAGTGAATGTACATGTACTGAATTGTTTGAAATGTCATAAATGTTACTGAAAAGTTTGAGCTCAGATTTAGTGTTACATGTACATTTTAGAAATAATTAAAAGTCAGTAATAGCTTGACCTGTTCCATTCTGCTCCCATTCTGCATAATCCTCCTGGGTCACCCTGTCAGGCATAAATGATAATGACTGATTTATGCTCCAGACCATGCCATTGGTGGTAACGTGGTCTTGGAGGTTCTCACCAACACATGGCAAATCAGCAACAACATTAATCTGGAAATAATACAAAATTTGGTAATAGTAGGATATGTTCACACTGTCCCATCCTTGGGCTTCCCCTGACAGCAAGTAAGTTTGGCTGGGCAGCTTGCAGATTGTTTTGTTTTTCCTAACCTGACTTAACCCAACATAACATAATAGGGGTACTCAGACGGCCGCAATTTTGTGCGAAATGGGTTTCGCAGAATCTGCGAGCCAATGAGAGCGCT
>JAQGAF010005780.1:0-11412 GCA_034687865.1 Kryphioiulus occultus | reverse complement strand
AATATATGCGGAATATATTACGAATATATATCAGTATATTTATAATGTATTATTCACATGTCAGTTTTCCACATGGGGAGGATGATGGTACTCATGTTCACATGAAATCGTCAATGTAATATTCCATTGTTACCTTATTTTTATTTAATTTGTTAACCAGATTCAATCTGGTGCTCTGTATTACCAATACTACATGCATGTAGTGACGTACATGTATTTCGTCGTTTTATTTGTGCATACTGACATAGTAACATTGAACCCATTTTTATAACCTCTGAACCCATATTTCGGTTTCTCGAATTTTCCCACTACTGTGTACTCAAATATGAAAAAAAAAATTTCATCACCTCCACAATGCAAATTACTATCTAGATATACTTATAAGAAAACTACTGTTCCATTTCTACACAGAATTAGTAGGACTGATGGTAAAGAACACAATAACATAAGATAATTAGTGTAAATACATGTATGTGGTCCTACCTGTATTTCCAGCAAATAAATGGCATTTGACAATCATTGTTTATGGCCATTATACATTGTAGATGAAAAGTCATTGCATACATGTTTGGCTTTGACCACAGTCATTTCCAGTGACATTCTCTCAGGGTGACAAGGTAAGTGATTTCGAAGTGTTTCTGGGAATAAAATAAGCAAATTTTAAAACGCACATCTTTGCGATTCATTTTTTTCAAGTTGAATTAATTGAAAATTTAAATAATTCCAATTTGGAACTTCAGAAATACTAATTTTCATATACTGTACCTTGTATGACGTACAGCATATTAACAATTTCATAAAAAAATGTTTAGAAACCGACGGTAATAGCTGTAATCAACGGCCGTTAAAATTGTTCTAATTAAACTAATATTACTGCAATTTATTCATCATGCATCAATGCAAAAATATTCTTAACAGAACCAAAATGTTGCAATAAATAAGTTCCATAGACAGCAACTAATTTATAATTAGTCGCATAATTGGTCAAAACAAGACATTTAACAATTATAATCATACTAACTTAACTTACCTAGTCACAGTAAAGTCACACACAGTTCACATTTGTTGTTGTGCATCTTAAACCTGAAGTAAAATAAAATCGTTTAGTGAATTCTAAGAAGACTTATATGTATTCAGGACCATTATTGTGGAACAGGAAAATAGTTTACCTCAAGACGCTGCAGTAGCAATGTTGGAATCAAATTCGTGTTTTATATACATGTACATTGTATGTTCAAAGTTGAGAAATTCACTAAAATGTTTAATTAGTCCAACTTTCTATTATTTCCCATATATATGTTATGTCGAAACGGCTTTTGTAACCTACTTCCAACGATGACAAGTCCACTATTTATAAAATGTTGATGACAAGATATAATGGGATAAACGTCCAGCACTGAATAAAATATGTTCCAGGAAACCATATTACGAACAATATATAAAATCATAAACTACATGTAGTGAAAATTTAAAACATCGACCAGTTTAGCAGCACATTCAAAAATTAATCCAAACAGAAACATTCAAAAAAACCTCAAGTTCGCTTCTATCTTTAAGAATGTGATTCTTAAAATTGAGTTTACTTTCTCATTTTTTCAAATTTGCAGTTTGATAAAGTTGAGATTGCAACATTTCCAAACTGTTTTGAGCAGTGTAATAAGCTCGAAATAATGAAACCAGAAACTGCAAAAACTAAACAAATTAAACAAAATAAAGCACCGAAAATGCTTCTACAAAACAAAAATAAAGGAGTTAAAGAGCGCCCACAGGAGAGAAAAAAATTGTTGAAAAATAAAACGCAGGATAACAATCGTCCGAAAATTGAAAAATGCGAAACAAAGACAGAAAAAAGAGAGTAAATGCAAAATAAAATAACCTGAAGAAAACTTGCAATAATCGAAAAATGAGACCGAATGAATGGCAAAACATAATAAAAGACAACATTTAAAATAGAGAATAAGAGTCTAAAAAACGAAAATTGTAAAAGAATAATAGACAAAATAAAGGAAGACAAAATAAAATCCATAACGTAAGCATCTGAAAAAAATTAAATAACAACAATGAAAATCATGCAAAACGCAAAGAAAAGGCATTTTAACTACTAGAACATTTTCTTGAAACAACTAAAACCCGGTTAAGTTAAACCCAAAAAAGTTAAATTTTTGCGGTTTTTTAGATGTGTTTCGCACAAATTTTGACGTGCATGATAAGTATTCTTATAAATATAAACTTACTTTGTTCAAGATTTCTGGCAATCAACAGCATCAAAATCACAAACAAAAATTGAAGGAAATTCATTCTAAAGATCCCGAATTCTTGAATATCGTTTGTTAGTTTACTTTAAGACTTCCAACGACTTTACCAAAAATTGTAATGCTATGAGGAGGTTTTCATAAAATTTCCTCAAAATCGCAATCTGCATAGACCTCGATCTTAATTTTTTTCTTTAAAAACAAAGTACTGTAATGAGGTTAGCCGGAAAAGCGTTTATCTTTATCAGTAATTCAAAGTCTATTTTCTTGTAAACAAAGTATACATAAAAATAAAGATAAAAATTTACCCAAAGCTTCAACATTTGACAAATGCTTCTTTTTTCTAATTAGCTTTAAATTCGTTGTTTGTCCATCTCTCCCTTGATATATTCACTGCAAAGGTTCAGACAGAGGAAATTAATTTCATTAACTGGTTAACGAAATACCTGCATGTCCATATGGAAAAAATATATTAATAATATATATATTTTTTTGGAAATATTATCCATACATTGAAAATATACCAAAATTGGCCTGATTTCATATACTGATAATATAATTATTATATAGAATCCATACATTAAAAACTCATGAAATACATGTATGTCAAGTAAATATGATGTATAATATATGGTGAATATATTTCAGATACCTGATGCAATATATTACTAATATATTACAGCAGGTGTCTGAAATATTTTGGTAATGATGTAGATTATACTGTAAATGCAGTTAAAATATATCTGCAATATATTGTATTATGTAAAAAATAAATAAATTGCACATATAAACACACATTTTTCACCATTAATGTGACATACATGACTGTATTCATTATGAAAAATATATTCTTAATATTATATGAATATATTGGTCTTCGTTATATATTATTACCAAAATATTTATCATATATTAGAAATATATTTCCTTTTTTAAACTATACGTGTAATATGTTAAGAATATATATCACAATATTTATAATATATTACTCGCAAATCCTTTTTACAAATGGGAAGTAATTACATCAACTAATAAAACACATTACCAGATTTGTTTTGCACAAAATTTTGGTAATTATATATGATGTAGACATACATTATATTAATAATATATTAAGAATATATTGTCCACAATATTTAAAGTCTATATTCTTAATAAGCTGTCATAATACATTGAGAAAAATATGTTCGTAATATTATACGAATATATTTGTCTTCGTTATATATTGTTACCAAAATATTTGTCATATATTACAAACACAATTGCGTTTTTAAAATATATGTGTGATATATTACGAATATATATATATATATCAGTATATTTATAACATATTATTCACATATAATTTTTCCATATGGGTGCAAAGTTAAAGCAATGAAAATGAATGAACAAAGTGCAAAAAAGAAAAAAAAATTCACGTACTCACCCCACTACTATTTCAAAAAGTTTTAATAATAAATCATTGAACGTACATTTCCACAAAAATCACAGTTTCAAAAGTATATAGCATAAAAAACAAAGAAAACGATAGAAAGACAATGACTGCAGCACATTTTATAAAATAATAATCTGACAAGGGTTCAGGTCCTTAGCCTGCTCATAAGGTTAGCTAAAGGTGTAGGCAATCAGACTGTTCAAACACATACATTATGCATGTATCTTATAATTGGGGAAGAAAATGGGGAGGAGGAATAAGGAGCCATTCAGATATATCAAAAACAAAAATTTCTATTTTACAATACAGTTTTCTGAATGAGTACAAAAGAGAACTGAAAATCTATAGACGACAGTCAATAGTGATTGGAAATACAAATGGCTTTTATCTTTTGGACCATGAATTCCTCGAGTATTACATGAAACCTGGAACCGAACCATGGTTTTATGGGCATTTTTTCGATTGCGAATATAGGCAGTGCATTGTGAATTGTATATTGGTAACCTCTAAAGTGAATATCAAGACGATGAGGACCCCCAAAAATCGGGGTTTAGGGACACGTTTCAAAAAACTAAAATGAACACATGAGCTAACTGATACCAGTTCCTGAGTGGACAACCATACAAACAACCATACAAAGGCAAACACTCACACACACATCCAAAATAAAATAGAGGGAAACTTTGCTAGGATTCAATGAAATAGTGAAGGCCGTATCCCCCCGTTTCAGACTGGGAACATCTCGTCTTTTTTGATCTAAGACAACTTTTATCTTCAATTAGAATAATTGTTTCAACCAAGGTTGACTGGAAGTAAGTTCGTCCATGTGCAAAGTGGTGCCATTTTCGTTTATTAGTATGCTTAATTTCTTATTCACACACTAACTACGGTTCTAGCAATCAGCAATGCTGTGAAAATGCGGTGTTTTCAGTTTTCTGACAAAGTTTTCTGAAAAAAAAAAAAATTGTAACAGGGTGACTGGTCAAATCTTCAATCGAATTTCCTTGACTTTTTCAGGTTTTCCACACACTTTTTTTTTTGGAAAATAACCAGACAATTTCAAGAAACGATTTTTACAGATTTCATCCGAGCAAATGCAATATGGCGGAAATTTTATAAATTATAGATCTGATCACGAAATGATGGAATATCCCCACAATGTTGTAAGAAGAAATAATATTGAGAAAATCACCTAAAATGCATCAGTTTTGTTTAAAAAAAAATCGACTACGGTGTTTTCGTTATCATTAACATTTCTTACCATTATCATTATCATTAATTTTTCTAATGAAAAAATTACCTAAAATTCATTATTTTTGTTAATTATTATTTCTTCTTACAACATTGTGAGGATATTTCATCATTTCGTGATCAGACATATTGGATTTTTAGTGAATTAACATTAATAATGATGCGAACACCAGTGGTTGAAACCACTAGATCTCAATCATTGCATTTTTAAGAACTTCTTCTTTCGATATGCTAAAAAATTCTTCATAATGATCGAATTTTTTTTAAACAAAATTGGAAAATAGGTGATTTTTTCATAAGAAAAATTAATGATAATGATAATGGTAAGAAACGTTAATGATGTTGAAAACGCCGTAGTCGAATTATTTTTAAACAAAACTAATGCATTTTAGGTGATTTTCTCAATAGAAAAATTAATGATAAGAAATGATAATGAAAACTCCGTAAGCGAATTTTTAGAAAAAGTAGATCATAAATACTGCTTTTCTAATGCTTTTCTGAGATACTTATATCAATCAAAATAGTTGTGCCGCAACAAATTTCCAGACATTATATGAATTTTCCTGACTTTTCCAGTCCAAATCAATTTCCCTGACTTTCGCAGGTTTTCCAAAGTGCCAGTCACCTTGGCGTAAGCAAAACACCTCCAACTGCAAATGAATAATCACACAGGTTATAAACTAACGCATGATTTTGCTTACAAATTCCTAGAATTTGTTTCATCGCTGTTCTGAAAAGCGCATCCACTTGCAAATGTTCCCAAACTGAACCCAACAGGACACGGCTTCGGGCTCTACTAATATACATCATGGGATATGAATCTCAAGTGTTCATCACAGAGCATTCGCAAGCACTAGATTAGTACGAGATTCAAGTTTGGCTCGAGTGTGCAAGTGCTGTGACAAATCATATCTCCACGTATTACACAGTTTATGAACAGGCCGCACGGCTTTCTCGCACAGGTCGAACTTGATAGCGCAAAGTCTCGAGAAAGCCGAGGGGCTCATTAGATAATATGCCTAAATAGAACGTGCTATATGCAAAATCAAAAAAGAAATTTATTAAAACGAAAAAGGGATCCTATAGAGGAGCCTATTACAGGCTGAACTAGAAGCCGTACAGATTTGCCATATTCAAAATCCCCACAAGGGCATGTTTCCAATCGTTATTATCGCTTCAATAATTGTGCTTAAAATTGCAAAATGAGTGGGAGCTGAGGCAGTTTAGAATCGGTGTGCTAAAGTATGCAAAATCGTGCTGAAACATGGGTTAACTGATTCACATCACTTTTAAACGTATGAAAGCAGACTGACATTGACCGAACAGGCTCGCAATGATCCAAGGCCATCATTGCTCAAATTCGTTGCTGGCAGAATAAAGTTTTTTGGGGCCTCGCATCTTATTTGCTCCAAAATGAACATTTTTGAGATACACAAATTGATCGATATTAAATAATTTTTGATTAGACACGAATTGAAGAGGTGCTTGAACATGATTGAACAATTGAGCATATGCATCGAAGCAAGACTTGTCATGATCACTTGCCCATATACTCAAGTCATCCAGCCAGACACGCATTGAGCTCATCCTCAGCACTTGTGTTAGTTAAATGCAAGTGTGGCAAGGACACGTTAAGAGTTTCGGATAAGAAAGAACTTCAAAACGTTTGCCAAAAAATTAGGGGCTACGTAGAAGCGCAAGCAGTTTCTCATTCAAGCCTAAAACATGCTTTCACACCTTCGAAAAATGCCATAAAAGTTTTAGGAAAAGCATTTTCACTTGTGACATTGTGACCATTAAGTATCGAAAAGGTGTCGCGGCAAATTCTTCGCAATTGCAGTTTTGCAGTTTTCTCTCAAAGTGACCAAAACACGCATCGGATAAAAATGCACGTTGCGACACCGCAGAATTTAAGTACTGACAGTGAATTTCATGCTAAATTTTTGTTTAAACTAACTGTATGACATTTCATAAGGCGATGAAGGCATATTTCAACTGTTTTGCCACCTAAAACACGCTTTCACCCCGTCGAAAAATGCCATAAAAGTTTTAGGAAAAGCATTTTCACTTTTAACATTGTGACCATTAAGTATCGAAAAGGTATCGATGCAAATTCATCGCAATTTCGTATTTCTCTCATAAGCGACCGAAACGCGCATCAGATTGCGATATCGCAGAATGTAAGTACAGACAGTGAATTTCATGCTAAATTTTGGTTTAAACTAACAGTACGGCATTTCACAAGGCGATGAAGGCATATTTTAACTGTTTCGTATTCGAAGCAAATGAGAAATTCTGTTTAAAAAAACATTCGCATCACTCGATGAAACACGGCCGTGATGCAAGCCCTCGCGACACAATATCTGCAAACAATAAATAAGGTATGAAATTCGCCGATGATTGCATGAAAATGCAGGAATGAGTGCTAGAAGGAGATGGCATGCATTTCTTCCCGAGGACCAGCCAACAAAGTCATTCTGTAAAAAAAACGGTAAAAAATAAACGCAACATAAATTACGAGTCAAAGGACGTAAAAAAACTACGTCGAAATTCTCTATAAGTCGGTCATGATTATACTGGGTATTGGAGATTATGCCTTCGAAATGGCCGAGTTATAAAAAGTACATGCACGCAAATGGATGAAAAATGACACGTGAGAATAATACAAAAACCGTGCACGAAACACAGGTGTAGGAGCAGTGCCCTGAGTATTCGCTCATATCCCGCTGGTGTACGACACGTCAAACTTAGCGTTAAACTCAAGAAAACGAAAATGCATCGTGGTCCTTCCGACATGTCGGCACATGCATCATGCTACGCTGTGACGTTGCTTTTTTGGTCATCATTGCAATGAAAAGGGAAAAAAAACATGGATTTGCGGTTAAAAAACCAATACGACCCAACCGGCATCCCCGCATGAAGGAATGTGATGGAAATAATAGCTGCACACGACGTATTATTTATTGACGTCACGCCGATTTCCTTCAGTTCTCCTCGAAAGATGATGACAGAATGGTGCAAAGGTGGTTCAGTGTGACTTAGTCATGACGTTGATCAACACTCGTGAAAATCAATGTTACTTTTAACGCGGCTAATCCTCCTCACTCTCTTGATGCCCGTACATGTTGGCCAATTTGTTAAAGCGTGGGCCCCACTGGTTGAGGTAATTATATTCCTGTTCGTTGTCGTCTGTTCCTGAGGCTAAGGAACTGAGTGAGCCGGCAACGCTGCTGCAACCCTCGTATGCATAGTTCCGCAAGTCATCGAACGGGAACGCTGATGGATCGTTGTCAGCTTTGTCAAGGTGATCGTGGATGAAATCACCCACGTCCGGCTGACGCCCTCGTGGATCTGTTTGGGAGGAGAAAAAATTGAAAAATCATCAATGACATCAGTTGGGACAATTTGAGCAATTTTTCCAAAGGGCCATTTCATGGATCCGCAGAGCCGGGCTCTTAGATCAGAGAAACTGTGGAAATTCTGCAAAAAAATTGTAATCCTGCAGAAAATTTACTGTAATCCCATATGGAAAAACATATATATTCGTAATATATTACATATATATTTAAAAAAAAGATTATATTTGTAATATATGACAAATATTTTGGTAATAATATATAACGAAGACAAATATGTTCATATCATATTACGAATATATTTTTCATAATATATTATGATATCATATTGAGAATACATTCTTAAAATATAATGTACATGTATGTTTATATCACATATTGTTACCAAAATTTTTGTGCAAAACAAATCTGGAAATGTACATTTATTATTTAATGTAAATACTTCCCATTTGTAAAAATTATAAGCGAGTATTACTTTATAAATATAGTGATGTACAGTACGTGTATATACGGTATATTCTTAACATATATACACATATAGTTTAAAAAAGGAAATCTATTTGTAATATATGATAAATATGTTGGTAATAATATAGAACGAAGACAAATACAGTCATGTATGTCACATTAAAGGAAAACGTGAGGTGTATGTGGTAGTGCATGTGCGTGTGCAATATATTCCCAATATATTTAATTTATACAGGATACAATATATTACACATATATTTTAACAATATTTATAATATATTACCAATACATTTCAAATACCTGCTGTAAAATATTAGTATTATATTGCAGCAAGTGTCTGAAATATATTTAGCATATATTATACATGTACATCATATTTTCTTGACATTTTATACATTTTTAATATAATAATAATATTATCCATATATGAAATCAGGCCAATTTTGGTATGCTTTCAATATATGGATAATATATCCAAAAAAAAATATTCTTAGTATGTTTTTTTTTCCATATGTGACTGTGCAATGGTGCGTGACTTGTGATCTTTGCGAATGACTATATAGTTTATTTGAGCTGTTTAGGAAGTTTGGACCAAAAACATACCGTAGCTTTTTGCATACTATTAACATGGGCAGCAATTAAATTTTGCAGCTCAATGAGCTGAACTTACATGCTTTGACTGGCAGTCTCGGGGCAGATGACAAAGGCTTTGATTCAACACCGGGCTTGGCACTAAGCGGAGTTCCGGATGAGTCCACGGGAATCCGCAACGGTGTTATGTCATAGGCATTCATATCGTCTTCTCCACCGCCTTCATCGTCATAATTAATTATGTTTTCTCGGACATCGTCGTCCGGATCCCCCATGTATTTGGTCATTTGAGTTCGCCGGCTTCGATTGTACACCACCAACACTAAAACCAAAACTGAAGAAATGATGAAGGATTAGCATTTGGCAATAGGCAGTGTCAAAGTTCATGAATGGAAATGGAGAATGTCAAACATGTAGTATCTTAATTGCTACAAAAGTTTTTATACAGCAAAAATGTATCCGGTTGACAATAACGCACGGATATCATTTTTAAACAAAAATTTAAAAAACATGTTTCGATTAAAGTTCACACATTTTTTCAGTCAATTAAAATACTAATGTTTGCACGATCAACAAAGTCAACAAATACACCAAGGGACAATGGGCTTAATTGTTCCAACAGAAATGACAAAAACAATCACGAACAGCACGAGTAAGGTAAGAAATCAATAAGATATTGAAAAATACCTTGCGAAGAACTTGATGAAACCGATAGAAGTAGAAAGAAACATCCTACCCCAAACTGATCGCTCGGTTAATTTGCATTCAAATAATATTCTGATATACACATTTAAGTTTAAATTCATAAAACAAATACAGTTAATTTCATTTCATGGCTAATGTTATGACAAAGAATCTATAAGTATTCAGGTCTCAGTTATGTAAAAATATACGCCCGAATGAATAAAGTCAACAAAAATAAAATCTCTTTACAAAGTGCTGTATTGCCAATACTGAGAAAATATGAGCTAGTAACAAAATTAATCTATTGCCAAGTTTATCGTTATTTTATATAATACGACATGGCGTAAAGTAATCGATTAGGATACACTACAGATTAGGCCCTGCTTCAAATGTGCACAACAAAAACAACACCTGTTTTTACTGTCACAATTAATGCACTTTATCCTTTCTCGATTCAATTTAACCTAACCTAACATAAAAATGTAATTTTATTTAGCTGCCCAACCGTCAGGCAATTACTGCTAGCCTAAGTGTAGTTGGGAGAAGCCCACGTTCTCTTCGTATCTACATGTGCACGTATGGCGCAGCAGGCTCTAAGCCGTAGTAGTCAATAATTATACTTGATTAATACATTAAAATAAATCAACATTTCTCTAGTTGCAGCGTACGATTCCCCACACCAGCTCGACCACCACCGAGTGAGGAATTTTAGCCAAAAATGTCCTTACTGATGAGAAATCCGGCAGTGGACAGGACTACGAGCATGATTGCCATACTAACTTTTCCTGGCGATGGGGAACTGTTGATGGCAATCTCACACTGCATGCCTTTGTAGCCAGTGGTGCAAGTGCAGAAGTGTGAGGCATTACTACAAGTTCCTCCATTGAGACACCGGTTCATGTTCCAGTGACAACCTAAGGACTCGCAGCTTGTCGCATCAGAAGTGAGCCGATATCCAGGTGGACATCTAAGTGAGTAAACATAATTCTAGAAGCTTCCTTGCTAATTGGATACCCATCTTATGCAGTGACCGGTGGTAATAGAATAAAACTAAAAACGGCTCGGTCAATTGTGGTAAATTTTTTTAATTTGGTTTTCTGTAAAATTTATGTATTTTTTTTAAATTTTACAGCACAACGTTTCGTCGATTTAACGACTTCATCAGGTACTCAGGCTGTAAAGCAGTATGAAGGTCGAATTATTTAGGAAATATAGGAAAAATGAAAAAAATACAGGAAGAATACAGGAAAAATATAGGAATTTTTTTTCTAATAAAAAATCAGTAAATAACTATTTTAAACTGCAGTTTAGAGCGTTTCCTACTTTTTAATTGTAATTGCTCAAAGGCATGTGGCCAGTTGGTACGCAATTTTTA
>JAQGAF010005779.1:0-11413 GCA_034687865.1 Kryphioiulus occultus | reverse complement strand
TCGTTCTTTTCTCGTCGTAACCATGGCAACGGCTCGTTCGATTTTGGTTCGATCGAATTCGATTTATTGGTTTCCAGTAGATTGTAATTGAAATCTGAACGAAGTAAATCGCGAATAAAACACTTATCTGCTAATATAGACAATGTTTCTATCAATCTGATACTAAAGTACGTACTGCTGAATAACTAGTAAGATAATTTTTCATTCTTTTGCGTGGTTTAAAAAACCTAGTATAAAGGAAAATTTCTTGCTGTGAGAATCTAACTTTCGCCTGCCCCGGGCTATCCGTCTTCACCTTATTATTTTCAAGGCGAATTCGCTGCTTTTCAGATGACTTCTTTTCAGCCAAGCAATGGAGCAATGTCGGCCTGACTGCCCCGCTTCTGAGGACTGTCCGGCTCCAAAGACATGAAGTTCTTGCCCTTCTTCCGTCGCTGAACGTTCTTCAGGTGGTTGGCCTTCATCTCCCGAATCTCCTTCAGTTCCTCGAGGTCCTCTTCCTGCAAAAGGCAAGAGTACGCATTATTGTTCGCGAAACAACTCATTTCTAAGGACCACATTTTCAGGTAAACAAATGTTATCTTGAAGTTAAATAGGCTGTAAAGTTATTCCTATATTTCCTATATTTTTGAGGTTGTACTAGATTTTACTGCAAACTGCTGTGGCAATGAAAAATGTAGTAGATATTGGCTAAAATTCATCGTCTGAGATGTGTTTTTTTTTAATTTCGCCTGCTGCGCGCCTAAATTATTATTAAATCTATCAGTTTTGGTTTCGTTAAAAAAATACCTACGACATTCTGTTGATTATTAATATTTCCAAGAATGTCTTTTTTAATGTTTGTTTTTGTTTTTTGTAAAATGTTAGTATTTACACAATTTTTTTAGAAAAGAAATCTGAAATCCATGTAGAAATCAATGTAGTTTTTCTAATTTTTGGAAATATGTTGCCTATGGCGTTCTCAATAGGCCTAATGTAGTTGAGTCGGAAAAATCTGTCATTCTAAAATTACGCTCATGAAAATTTGTGAACAAAAATCTGCTATTTGCATATGAGAAAATGTGAAAAACTGTAAGCCAACTTGAGCAATTACAATTAAAAAGCTGGAAATACTCTAAGCTGCAGTAGTTTGCTATTTTTTTTCATTTTCCTATATTTCCTACATTATTCTACAGAGTTCCCACAACCTGGAAAGTCAGGGAAGATGTAAAATTTGACCTGGAATTTTATGATCAAAATTATACTGACGAATATATGCCCATAAACTTCTTAAATCATGATTTGAAAAGTTAGCCTACTCCTCCAACTAAATTTTTATTAAAGTTACAAATGTTTTCAAATGTTCATGTTCCAATGTGGGAACCCTGTTCTACCACCGTGCTACTTGACATCCTGCACATGTCATCTTGAAGTTGAAGTAAAAGTCTTCTACTCTTGTTTTCACTTTAGCATGATGCCTATGCTGCTGCCACCTACCGTCATTTGATGCTTGAGGACCAGGGCCAGGCGTCCGTCTGCCATTGGCTGGGAGTAGAGCCGTTGACGATTCAGCCGTTCCTGGGGGCTGACCCCACGCTCGATGACCAGCACGATTCGAGCCCACTGGAAGTTCAGAAAGCAAGGAAAAATCAGAATCCGAAGACTGCAAGATGCAAGCTGGGGAATCTTCAGGAGTCCTCGGTACGAATCTGCCTTACCTGCCGTTGCCACTCGTTCCTCGCTTCCGCGATGATCTGGTACGTATTCCCCATCATTGCGATGAGCATGTTGATTAACAAGATGGCCACCAAAGCCATGTAAATTATGAACAAGAACTTGGAGAGGGTATGAGAAATTGCCAAAAATAATCAACATTTTATCAGATTTTCCTGCATAACAAGGCAAAATGATCATGAAAGCCATTGCAATTGGATGATGATTTTACGCCATGATTGCAGGTTCCAGATTGCAATCTGACGGCAGATTTTTTTATGCTGGGTCCTTGTCAGAGACCGTCCAATTTTCTGTATCTGACCTCACCTTGGCTAAGGCCGGAAGCTGCGTGTTGTCAAACTCATTGTAAATGTCCCCAAACTCTTGCAGGGACATGATGAACATGGCCAGGATGCTCTGGATGGGGTCCTCGAAATAGTTGTTGCCCTTCTCGTTGTTGTGAGACTGGAAAATGATGAAAAATGCTGTGGGAAAATAAGAAATTGAGTGGAAAGTTGAGAAATCAAAAATGTCAAAAATGGGTAAGAAATGGTCCCACCTTGAGAAAATCCCAGCACGAAAACCAGGTAAATGGTGACGAAACGAATCAGGTCGCCTTGGATCATACGGTAAATCATGACCACGAAAGGACCCACCATTTTGAAGCCCCTGAAATGTCAACATTTTGCGAATTTCAGAAAATTGCATCTCAAATTGATTCTGAATGGTTTTCCATATCTGACTGCTAACTTGGACTGATTATTGTAGGCAACACAAGAAATGCATTCAAGAATGTCAGGCAGAATTTATATCCACATTTTGTTTTCAGTACTTCAGTATTTTTTCTCGAAATTTTATTATTTCTGGCATTCAGGAATATCAGACTGAATTTATTTGCCAAAGTTATACATCTTCTGTACTTGAGTATTTTCTGTTGCTAATTTTTGATATTTTTTCTCGAAATTTTAACATTTCTGACATTCAAGAATATCAGAGTGAATTTATGTCCCAAAGTTATCTTCTGTACATTAGCATTTTCTTTTCTTTGTATTTGTTGTTTTCTCGAAATTTGATCATTTCTGGCATTAAGAATATTCTGACTTTGCCTGTAGATGTGTTTTCTGCGTTTGCATAGACCTTATTATGGTGAACTAGGTGACTTATTATAGGTGAATTTATGGCGTTCCCCCACTGTAAGTTATGGCATGCCCCCGTACTTGCCACCAATTCAAATTTTCAATCCCCTGATCTGCTACCCAGTTTCGAAATTGCTTCCTAATTCACTTTCTTTGCGATCAGCAGCCATCAGATTCTTCCGATTAGCTTAATCGGCGATTAATTCGGACATTACACCGGCGAAAAATGCTTATTTGACAGCTTATGCTAGACAGCGCTTTGACAGGAGCGCCTTATCGAATTCGAACGCTAACCGCCATCTTTCGAATTTTCATGAGGCGCCATATTGGCTGCAGTAGTCAGTGGTTATTGAGCGATAATTTAGCAGTTTTTCTCCGTTTCAAACAGTTTTTCACCTGCAAAAGAACAGAAAGTAAGGGGCAGTGGTCATCATGGCAAGCACGGCCACGACGTCCTCGGCCGAGTAGCTACACGTTGCCCGCAACGGCACCATGATTCCGATCAACGTGCACGAAAAGAGGAACAGGACCCTGGACGGTACAGTCATCTGAAAAACTGAACGATAAGTGACAAGAATGCTCGAAAATCTTCTCAACAGAGCTCAGAAGCTTACCAGATTTTGCACGAACATTTGGTAGCCCAAAAACGTGGCCTCCCGACCGGCTCCGATCAGGTAGATGACCGCTCCCACCACCGTCATGCACTCGGCAACCCAGCGAACCTGAAGATTTGAAAAGTTAGGAAAACCTTATCTGTGGAAAGCTGAATGAAACATTGCTACTGGACTATGCGCAGAATAACATACAAATCCGAGACGATCTGAGTGCAAGAATTTTGGGAATGTAGATTGCTCCACAAGGTAAGCAGACATTACTCTTCCTATTACTCTGCTATACTACAACAATATGGCGTCTATATATAGAGAGATAGGTTGTTGCTATGTTTCGTTTATGAATCCTATATATCGCGAAATCTACATGTTTGAATATGACGTGTCACTCAGACCTATGTTCATTTTCGAAAGTTTCAAACAAATCAGAGCTGATCCAATTTGGAGGTGAAAATGTTTTCTAGGACGCGCAAAAGGGTTCGCTTTGGAACATGATTCTGAATCACTTTGGAACTCCAAATTGGTTTTAATTTGAACTTGACGGGAATTTGCCTTAGAACGTGTTTGGGATTTACTATGGAACGTGATAAAGGATTCAGATTTACTTTGAACTTGATGTTAAATCGCTTTGGAATGCTACTCGGAACTTGACAGGGATTCGTTTTACAACGCTTTAGAACGCGGTTGAGAATTACTTAACAACGTGATAAAGGATTCGCTTTGGAACGTCATTGCATATCACTTTGGAACGCCAATCGAATTTGCTTTGTCAATTTTATATAGGGATTCGCTTCAGAACGTGATTGGGATTTACTTTAGAACGCGCATGATAAAGGATTCGCTCTGGAACGTCAATCAGATTTACTTTGAACTTGATTGGAATTTGATCTAAAACGCTGTAGAACCTGAGTGGGATTTACTTTAGAACGTGATTCCAAATCGCTTTTAGAATCTGAGTGGGATTTACTTTAGGAGGTGATAAAGAATTCGCTTTAGAACGTAATTCCAAATCACTTTGGAACGTCAATCGGATTTACTTTTAACTTGATTGGAATTCGATGTAGAACACTTTAGAACATCAGTGGGATTTACTTTAGAACGTGATAAAGGATTCGCTTTAGAACGTGATTTCAAATCACTTTACAATATCAATCGGATTTACTTTGAACTTGATTGGAATTCGATGTAGAACACTTTAGAACCTGAGTGGGATTTACTTTAGAACGTCATAAAGGATTCGCTTTGGAACGTGATTCCAAATCACTTTGGAACGTCAATCGGATTTACTTTGAACTTGATTGGAATTCGACCTGGAACGCTTTAGAATATCAGTGGGATTTACTTCTGAACGTGATAAAGGATTCGCTTTAGAACGTGATTCCAAATCACTTTGGACGTCAATCGGATTTACTTTGAACTTGATTGGAATTCGATCTAGAACACTTTAGAACCTAAGTGTGGTTTACTTTAGAACGTGATAAAGGATTCGCTTTGGAACGTCGATCAGATTTACATTGAACATGACGGGAATTCACATTAGAACGGAAGTCACTAGACCCGTGACACTCACAATATCGTAATTGTCGTCGTATTCCAGCAGGTAGCAGGGGTCAAGCGCAGTGCCATTCGTCTCGTTCAAGTTGACCCCGACGGCCTCCACGATCCGGTTGATCTTGCTGATCTCCCTGACCTCTTGCACCGGCCGTAGCAGGAAGCAGACAAAGGTCACCAGGAAGTAGGCAACGAAAAAACCGAACATTTTGTAAAACCTTGAAAGAGATTGGGGGAAATTTTATTTGACCTGAAATGAAAATGGCCGCCACTGTTCAGTTTGCACTTGCCTGAACTTGACGTAACTCTCCCACTTGACGTTCAGCAAGTCTGTGATGACCCCCTCCATGAGGTCAAGATGGGCAATATTTTCCTGAAATCCAGAAATGACGTCAGTTTCCAACAATTTCAGCCATGTGCAGTTGTTCAAACATTTTTGGATGTTTGTATTTCTGACAAACTTGACCTTTACCCCATAAATGATGAGGTTGAGGGCTGAGTCGTTGTTGAGTTCACCGGAAGCTGGGTCAATGGTGTCCACGTACTGTAGCGGATATGCCGCACAGGCCATGCTGCCCATTTGCCAGTAGATTTCCCGCTCAATTTTCAAAATGTGCATGAACATGTCACGACGGGCCAGTTTGGCTGCCAAGGTCAACGGGGTCAAGTTCTGGCCACTGTGGATGTGCAGGGTCGCGCCTAGTTCGTAAGCCATGTCGAACATGCTCTGGACGAGAATGGAATTGGACGAATAATGATACTGAGATTGGACTAATTTCCTGGGAGTTTTTGATTGTTGACTGATTTCTACAAGAAGGTTACGTGAGATTTATTGAATTTCTACAAAGCGTGAAGAGATGACTTGGATATTTCTGGAGGTTTTAGGGTTGCTCAATAGTCATTAATCACACCCTCTTCAGAATCCAAAAGATATTGTGGAACTCATGGAAGATGGAATTAGATTCTCATGAAAAAGTCATAAAATTGGAAGAATCTCATGGAAATGTCACGATATATCTGAGAAATTCATAGAATCTCATGGAAATGGTATGAAACGTGTAGAATTTAGAAGATTTTCATTAAAATGTCATGGAAATGTCTCGAAATAGCAGAGAAATTTGTGAAATTTTCTGGAAATGTCATGAATGCTAAGCATTTCATGAAATATTACGGAATGGAATCTCATGATAATGTTGTTAAAGTTGAAAATCTCGAAGAATCTCATGACAATGTCACGAAATATCACAAAGATTCCGGAAGTCTTATGGAAATGTCATAAAATTGGAAGAATCTCATGAAAAAGTCATAAAACTGGTAGTATCTGATGAAAATGCCATGGAAATGTAACGAAATATCTGAGAAATTCATGAAATCTCATGAAAATGTCATGAAACTTGTAGATATTAGAAAATTCTCATTTAAATGTCGCGGAAATGTCTTGAAATAGCAGAGACATAAGCGAAATCTTCTAGAAATGTCGTGCATGCTAAGAATTTCATGAAATATTATGATAATATTCTTAAAGTGGAAAAATCTCATGAAAATTGCACGAAATACCAGAGAAATTAAAGCTATCTTACATGTACATGTATGTACATGTATATGTCATGAAATGCGAGGAATCTTAAAGAATCTCATGAAAATACCACTACAAATTAGAAAAATTCATGATGTCTCATGCAAATGTCATTAAATTTGAAATCTCGTAAAAATGTCATGGAAATGACACGAAATAAGAGAAAATAAAGGTATTTTATAGAAATGTAAAGAAGAAATCTCATGGCAATCTCAATTTGTCTTTACATGAACCAGTTAACATGTACATGTACTCATACATGTAACTCATGTAACATGTGTAACTCATACATGTACCATTGAATTCACTAAACTATAAGTAATTTCAATGAGGACTCACCAATTTCTCGTAAATGACAAGGATGTGAAGGACCATGTTCCCATTGGTATCCTGGAGGTTGGGATCCGCCCCTTTGGCCAGGACAAGACGGTAGCACTCTTCTTGGCCCAGGCAGGCGGCGAAGCACAACGGATACTCCCCCCAGTACACGTACCTTGAATTGACCAAAGATTGAAAAATGGCACCCAAGATCCACCAATAAGAAGGGCGCAAAAGGGCACCTACCCTTCGTAGTTAGTCTTGACGCAAAGGTCCACCCACTCGTGGTCAAGCGAGTCCGACCTGGACATCTTCTGGTCTTCTGGACAGAAAAAGTTGCCGATGCATCTTTCGTGGTAGTTGACACCGTTGTCCAGCAATAGCTTGACCATTGCTGGGTCCTCGTTAACGATAGCCATGTGCAGAACGTTCTCACCTAATTAACGAAACTTTCGTTAGCGATTTTGGAACGTTGTTTGATTTCCAAATGTGATCATTTTGGATGGTTGGAATATTTCTAAATGTGCTAATTTACGAAGGTTGGGTTATTTCCGAATGTGGTAATTTAGGAACGTTGAATTACTTTCGAATGTGGTAATTTTAGAAGATTATATAATTTTGAAATGGCGTAATCTTGGAACGTTAGGGTATTTCCGAATGTTGTAGTTTGGGAATGTTGGTTTATTTTCGATTATGGTAATTCTGGAATGTTGGGTTATTTTGGAATGGGGATTTTTTTTGGAAAACATGGTTATTCTGGCTTATATTCTGATAGTTTTCTCGAAATGTCGTAATATTGTACAATATCGAATGTGATAATTTTAAAAGTTTGGATAATCTTGAAACGTTGGGTTATTTCCGAATGTTGTAGTTTGGGAGTGTTGGTTTATTTTCGAATATGGTAATTCTGGAATGTTGGGTTATTTTGGAATGGGGAACGTTTTAGAAAACAGGGCTATTTTGTGATAAAGTTTTCTCCAAATGTCATAATTTTGCAAAGTTGAACAATCCGGAATGTGATAATTTTGAAAGTTTGGATTATTTCGAAATTTGTCAATTTTGGAATGCTTGGTTATTTTTCAATTCGGAACAGACTGTAGTTGAGCTACTGTAGTTTGAAACGTCACCTCCCCTTACCATAGTACTCGTCTCCCAAGTAAATGTCATTGATCAGCTTCGGATATACCCTGAGCAACCTCTTGGCAATTTCAGCATGGAGGGAAGTTCCGTTCAACAGACACAAATGCATGAGACTTTCACCCACGGCGCCACGGTTGTTAACGTCCCAGCAGCAGTCACGAAATTTCCCCATATCTGTCCAAGATTTTAGAATGTTAATTTGCATTGTTAGAACGTTCGATTTCGTATCATATTCGTTACTTGCTTGACAAATGGCCCTAACTTTCTAGAAAACTCCTTAACCTCTATCCTAAACTTCTCCACTTCAACATTTGACCCCAAACTTTTCCCACGTTAAGATGTATTCTCAAACTCTGTCCCTCTGTGACCTTTGACCCCAAACTCTTCTCACTCCAACCTGCAACCGCAAATTTCCCCGCCATCCTTCGACACGAAAACCCCCACGTTTCAACCTCTGACTTCCAAACTCCACTCTAACTCAAAGTTTCACCCCAAATTCTCCCAACTTTAAACTTTTCCTCCAAATTCTCCCAACTTCAAAATTTAACCCAAAATTCTTCCTACTCCAACCTTTGCCATCAAACTGTTAGCTGCCCCAAACTCGCCTCACTCGAAACTGTGCCCTAAAACATTCTCCACTAACCTTTGACCCCAAACTCTTCTCTATCCCAACCTTCCACCCCCAACTTTTCTTCATTACAAACTTTGACCCCAAATTCTCCCCACTGCAATCTGCACCCACAAAATCCCCCACTTTAACCTTTGACCCCAAGTTTCTCTCACTTCAACCTTCAGCCACAAGCTTCCAACCGCATCCTTCGACCCCAAAATTCTCTCGGTCCCAACCTTCAACCCCAAACTCCCCTCTTCAACCTTTGACCTTTCGACTCACCCCTGCCATCGAACACTATTTCCCCGTTCATGTCGGCCAGGCTGGAGCCGAGGCCCGCAACAACGGGCTTTGGGTCCTCAGGCACAGTGGCGGTGCCCTTAGCGACCTGAATGGTCCATGAAACAAGAACTAAGCATAAAGTTCAAGAATCTAAAAAGATGATCCAGAGATGACTTTTACTATACTGACCTGAAGCTGCTTGTGCCTGGGCCGGTCTTTGTTGCGCATGAGCACAAGTTCGGAAATGGGCACCAGACGCCCCAGGCCCTCGTTGTAGAGATAGGGCTTGACCCGGGTGTGGATAGCCTCGTCCACCTCCGTAAAGTTCTTGACCCTCAATGCCTGCTTCATCAGCCTCACCAAAAGACCTCCACCATTGAGGTCCATCAATTCGTAGATGGGAAAGGAACCTCCATCTGCCTGCTTCTTCACTCCTGTTGTCACGTTGCTGCTGGTATTGCCCATGGCGAAAACAAACTTCCGGTCAGCCGGGAAGTGTGGTTTGGAGAAGAAAACCCTTCCGGACCAGGGGGCTTCACGTTTTCAGCGTGTATACGCAATTCGAGGGAATGTGGCTCCAGAAGGGAAACTGAAGCCCGCTATCAGACTGAATCAGCCCGACTTCACTTTTTAGGTATGGATGGGCAATGAGAATGATGCGACTCCAAAATGGAGAACTGAAGCCAACTATCAGACTAAGTCAAATTGGCTTCACTTTTACGGCATGCATATGCAATAAGAGGGAATGTGGCGAAAGAATGAAGCATTGAAGCCCACTAAAGGACTGAATGAGACCGGATTTACTAATTAGGCATGGATGCGCAATGAGAGTGATGTGACTCCGGAAGGGAAAACTGAAGCCTGCTATCAGACTGAATCAGCCTGGCTTCACTTTTTAGACATGGATGCGCAATGAGAGTGATGTGGCTCAAAAATGGAGAACTGAAGCCAACTATCAGACTGAATCAGCCCAGCTTCACATTTTAGGCATGGATGCACAAAGAGAGCAATGTGACTCCAGAAGGGAGAACTGGCTTCACTTTAATTTACTGCATGCAGATGCAATAATCGGGGATGTGGCGAAATAGTGAAGCATTGAAGCCCACTACAGGACTGAATAAGCCCAGCTTCACTTTTTAGGCATGGATGCGCAATGAGAGTAATGTGGCTCCAAAATGGAGTACTGAAGCATGCTATCAGACTACGTCAAACTGGCTTCACTTTTACTGCATGCGTATGCCATAAGGGGGAATGTGGCGAAAGAATAGAGCATTGAAGTCCACTAGAGACCCAGTATAAATTTTTGGTGGCTTCACATTTTATGCATGGATGCACAATGAGAGGGCATGCAGCTCCAGATGTGAGAACTGAAACCCACTAGCCCAGACTGAATCAGACCGGCTTCACTCTACCAACGTGCATATGCAATCAGAGCGAATGCAGCTCAAGAATGGAGAAGTGGGCCACAATGACCAAAGCTGAATTTGAGTGGCTTCACTTTTTCAGCATGCATGTGCAACAAGAGTGAATGCGGCTTAAAAATATGGAAGTTAGGGCCACTGACCCAGAGTGATTCACAGCGGCTTCACTCTTTCAGCATGGATGCACAATACGACTGAATGCGATTTCAGAAAAGGAACTGAGGCCCTGAACACGAATCTTAGTAACACATTAGCTAAGACGTTTGGCTTCAGGTTTTCATCGAGGATGCACAATGGAAGTGAACTGACCTGAGCCGGTCTGAAAGTTTGGGGGTCCGGAAGGGTATCGGTAATGCTCCAGCACACAATCAAAACGTCACGAAGCCAGTTGAAGGACGGCCATCTTGAGACACCCAGACTAGGAAGAGCACAAACGGAAGCTGCAACAACACGATGCGAAGCATAGGCTCAAATGACGCCGAAACCGAGATTTGGAACGGTGCCTTCACATTGGTTCAAAATTGGGGGTGTGAAATGGTGTTGGTAAAAAATCGATCGTGATTGGTTGCGCATATTAGGCGTGTCCCTAATTGCAGTTGGCTTGATTCGAATCAGCCCATCGAGTCAGCGCTTTTGGACCAACCTTGTAGAAAAAACTGATTGCAAATTGATTGCAAGCCGAAAAATCATGTTACGAAATTGTTGTAAACTGTTTATATTTGGTACAAATAGCATCAGTTTGCAATCACTTTGCAATCAGCCTTTCCCACTGTGATGTAGCTGAAATCTACGCTCCAAGACGAACAGTTGGATACCCAACACGACTTTTTTAGCTTCGGTCATTCCATTGCAAGTTTGAGAAAAACAGATCTGTTCCAAAACTCAGCACTCGTGACATGTTTCTGCACAGTGCTTATTTTTTTCAGAAAAAAGCGCTGCACCTGGAAACCCTGTATGCTGGCAATCAGTGCTTGCTTTGGCGTTATCCGCGCTGCAATCCAATAGAGAGTTTGCGCTCCACGTAAAACGTGAACGTGACGCCAATCTTTTTTAGCATTGCTGATGAATGGGAGCAA
>JAQGAF010005778.1:0-11414 GCA_034687865.1 Kryphioiulus occultus | reverse complement strand
CAATTGGAATTTCGAGTTTAATAGAAAGCTTTGAATAAAAGTATTTGAAAACAGAAAAAACTTGAGAATTTCAATTTTCACTGCATGGCCAGTTTTATTATAAGAATTAATCTGTATATGAAATCATTTTGACGTTTATAAATAAAAATATTTTAATAATACGTATTTTGTTCAATATGAAAGCATTTTTCCAAATCGGACAGGGCGGAGGGGGGGGGGGTCAAAAAAGCACGAAAATTGCAGGACGTCCTTTATGGATGGCCCCTAAGTGAAGCACTGTTCATGTTTAAGTGTTATATTTTGGAAAATATGCATGTTCAAATTAAAATCAAAAATGTTAGACGGAATAACTACGGTAGGAGGTGGACTCAGGGATGATGGTTTCTTTTCGAAACCTCATTTTTATGTCAAAATTCGGTCTGTGCATGTCAGTACATGTACATGTACATGTACATTGTAGTTGCAATGTTGCTGAGAACTGGAAATAAGCTTGCAGGTACAGTATACATGTACAGTATGTTGTCCGTTGTAAGAGCACCTCGATCAAAAGGTACATACATGTATAATATTTATATATGTATAGCACCTTTGTACTGTTGTAAGCTATAACTTTTGTCCGGGATGAATATACATGTAAATGTCGTCGTATTCGTGGGGTGATTAAATGATAAGTTACCCCAGTAAAATATGTAGTATAACTTAACAATTACCTAGTTTTCAAATAGGGACAGGTATTTACAAGCAAATTTACTCTAATAGAAAAGTGTAAAATTTAGTCTGCCAGTTGCGTTCACGTACATGTACATGTACATCTATGCTGCGCTCTAAATACAAATCGTTGTATATTTTATAATTCATTCCGCCCCACTCTTTTTATCACTTGGCTGGCATAGATCAGTTTTTGGCGATTTTACTTTCCCTAACCACCGAAACTTTGGGTGGGGTTATGCTCAAACTTGAAATGACTGATACACATTCCAAATATAGAGTTTTCCCATGAACTCGGCGTTGGTCTTCATTCCAGATTTTACACTCCTTGATGTCTTGTCCCAACTTTTTCCGACATTGAAACTACTGAGTTCATGTAATTCTGCAGTTATGTAAATAAATCGCATATGTGATAGATAGGTTTATTCCTCACAACAAAAACCTTTTTATAAGTTAATTTTTTTAATGTGCCATTGATGCAAAGGACTTTTGTGAGACATTCCTACACTTACTGCCCTCAAAGAAAGTAAATAGGAAATATATAAATGCAAAATGGAATCTTTGAAATCGGGTTTGCAGGGCAATTAGTAAATGCGGCCCATTTAAAACTTTCATATTTTGCTTCCGTGGCCGAATGTGTATTCGTGAAATCCATGTCTGTAGGCCGTAAACTGTATAATTCACCAATTGTTGCTCCTGGCCATGCAAAGCGTCGGCTTCGATATCTGAAAATCGGCCCAGATTGTGAGGAGCTGTTATTTCGTGCGATTATTCAAAAAAATGCAGTCTAATATTCTGGCGAATAGGCACAATAACACGAAATAACCTGAAGGGTAAGTTTGAGGACCATGATACCTTCGCAGGCCTAGTTTTTGGGATCGAAACCTGTTATTTTCTCCATTTTTTTGCGTTTTCGACGTTCCTACCTACTTTCCTTAGTTAAAAAGCTCCGCAATTGTCCGTTTGAAAAAAATTGAAATTGGCGTCAGACAAGTGAGGTGTAATGAAACGAAAAAACGCTTTTACTTCCCTGTTCGAGCATGAGAAAAAAAATGGAAATGTGCAAATTCGTTGGCGTTTTCTTGCTTGTGGTTTCGGCACACGACTACCGCACACAGTTACTCCAGTTTTCCCTCCAGAATCATGACCTAATTAAAGTTGTTGTAAAAAGCCTGTTTGGCGACTTCACCGGCTACTCTGAAACCAGGTGACCAACATGTTAGGAAACGCAACTTTCCAATACGTGCGCATAACTATGTGGTACAAGTAGTGAAATGATCTCCTAGGAATTTTGGGACTTGATCGTTATTTTCGCCAAGGAAAAGTTACTTTTTGCCAGAGAAAAGGTAAGGATACGTTTGTAAGAGATTTTTAATTTTTTATACTGTCCACAACCTGCGATGGTAACATTTTCTGATTAATGTCAAGTCGTTCCATCTTATCCTTATTCACGAATTACTAAAAATAACGGATCGTAGCCAAACTTTCTAACAGAAACTGCAAAATTCCGACAACTATTACTGTGCGTGTATAAACAAGTACATCATGACAAAAATTCACGAGTTTTCTTGATTCGATTTCCTATTTTTCGAAAGGTTAGAAACTGGAAATTTCCTTTTTTAAAGAAATTATTGTGGAAATAATTCAAATGTAGGCGCGAAAAATTCAGCACGCTGTTTGCAGTGCATTTGAAAATGCGGGGAAATTAAAAAATATATCGTTGAACCTGCCAATCTATTCCAAAATAATATCTTTCGATATTCTTCATTGCTCCCTATAAAAGTTATATACCTATAAAACCTATAAAACTCTTATAAAACTTACTTGTTGAATTCTTGTTTATACTTGTTAATACTTGTTTGTCACGTTATCTTCATGACTTTTACGTTTATTTTTACAAAGTTGTGTAAAGTGCGTACTTTCAAGATTCGGTATGAATGTTTATACAGCATAAAGTGGCAAGCGTAAATTTGCATATTGATATACGGTATGTATTAAAATTTTAATGCAATTATTTAGCAATCATAAACATATCCAGTCCGAACAGTTTTATTTAATAAAGAAATAGCAATTGTTTAAATTGGAAAATCTGAATGGCATTGTTTCACGCGAATTTACTTTCATAACTGAAAATTCATGCTTTGTTAATTTCGTTATTGTTTGCAACATACTTTCCAAGAATACCATGGGAATAGGCAGAAAATCATAATGGAAGAATAATAAAAGTGTCAAAATGGGGTAACATATAAGAAACATTGATGAAAGGAGAACAAAAGAAATTATAGAATTAGGCTAATGCCAATAATCAAATAGATAGGACGCAACTGATTAGATGCAAAGTTTCCCTATTTATTGAGATTATTTCACCACACAAGGGAATGTTGTAGAATTTAATGTAAAAATTGAATTAAGAGGACGGACTGCAATTATGTCCAATTTTTTAACAAGTCAAATCATTTCAATACATCTCTTTGAGATTTTGCTTGTTTTCGTTATCAATAGCAACATTTATTGTTTAAACATTCAATATTTTTTGCTGCATTGGTTGTGGAGTATTGGTGCTTTCCATCATTATTTTTGTACAGTAGGTGATTTCTCAAGAATTTATAGACATTGAAGATTATTGCCTATCACCACAATTTCCTTGCATAGCATAGGGACACTAACTGAAAACTTGCAAAACTGAGAGCACTCCACCAGTATCATTGTAAAAGTTCGAATTCAGGTTTTAAAAAATGCACTACATAATTTTTTTCCTTTCGTTTTCCTCTTAATAAATTATTAACCGGTGTTTTCAGAGTTCATGCTGGTAGACATTTAACTTTCATGTCTAGTCGTACTTTTTAACATGAAAACAAGTCGTGTTACAACAATAAGTAAATACTTCGAAGGTTATCAACTACTCCTTTTGGGATTGCTAAGGCCACATTCAGGCGACTTTGCAAAATTTGGTGGAAATTTCCTTATAAATGTCAGATCAGAAACAAACTCTTCAACTTTAATTGGCAATGAAACTTGTAAAAGCAGCATATCCTTTTTAATTTAACTTACATGTGAACTTTTTGTTGGTGTAAATATTTTCAAATTAGCAGCTTATCATATCGCTCACAGGGTGGTCATACTACTCCAAAAAATAGCTAATGGGTTGATATTCTTGATAAATTGTATATTCGCTTAAATTAGGTTGAGGTTCAAAGCAATATTGAATGGTCGTTGTGTGACTAGATTTTTTTTAAACAGTAACCTTATTACAATTTCAGATTTGGAGCACCGCCTGTCGAAGCCTTCCAGGTGACTCAATCATGGACAGTGCTGCCAAAATGAAAGGTATTTCTTAATTTGTCTGTCAACTTGCTAGTCATTCTCGCGGTCTTGTCTTGTGCCGGTTGAAAGATACTTTGCCAGATCGGCAATTCTGCACAATCACGTGTTTGTCTGTTGAGGATAGCTGTTGAAGGATTCTATCTATTCACCTTCTGAATTAACGTGAAAAGGCATTTTTTTCATAGGATTGGGACAGTTTTCTTTTTCGAAACTTTAACATTGCAGGCAATGGGACTCCCTGGCTAACTAGGAGAAAGGGAGTTTTACAATTTAAAATTCCAAGTCGATATAATCAATGTAGGTGTTAAGTGGTGGCCCCGATTCTTTATCTGCAAAACCCATTTTGGCATAAAATTTGGACTAGAGGGTGGGAACGAAGCCCGGCATATTTTCACTGATGACCTATGCCATTTAGTGCAGACTCGCTTAAATCGTATCCTATGGACATTCCTTGACCTACATACAGATTGTAAATGTCCGAACATACAAGACTGCTTACAAACAAATCTCAACAATGTTACTACATTGCAGAAAAAAATAATGCTCTGCTAAATTGATAAAGTCCGAAATATGCACTAGTTCGCATGAAAATTATAAGATAATTTACTGTATTTTGTTCCGCATTTTATCATTTAATTACTATAACTAATCGATTACTTGTACATGTACAGAATAACAACAATACATTATTTATTTGAACAATTAGTAACAAAAACATTAATAGGAACAATGCCTGCATTTTTTCCAAGTTTGTCATATGAAACTATTTAGAAACAAAATGCTTTCCTTCAGATGCAGCACTTACTTAAAAAAAATATAAAGAAATAGCGAAGATGATCGTAAACGTTTAAATGGAATTTACTAAAATGTATAACTGCATTCCCCTCGTCCCCCTCCCATTTTACGATGTTGGCGCATATGCAAGAAAATGATACATGTACATGTATTTCTAAAGTATTTGACCAGCACGTGTACATGTTTGTACGACCTTGGTTAAATGTTGTATTAATTGAAAATTTACGCGACGACATGCAATTGGAATTCCCGGATGTCTGGCACCCCCACATTTTACAAATAATTCCTGTATGAAGTAATTCTTATTGCATGTTAATGGTAAACATTATTAAAGTACATGTATATTACTCGTTCCATTTTTATCCGGTTCTTAAATAGATAACGGTTTAATGTTGGTTTATTCACTTCCCATTTTAAAGCCATTATAGGAAGCGGTTGCCAATAGCTTCTGGTTTAATTATCAAATATGGGGTCGTCTTCGACATGCATTGCTAATGGTGGCTGTCCTCACGGAAATGGGACATGTGAATGCCCCCATGTGTCAATTATTGTTTCGTAAGATGAAAACATGTGATGTGAATTACCACTATACATGTATATCAACTTACTCATGTGATATTTGTTGTTAAAGATCATATCATACAATTACTTTTATTATCAATTTACATGGAAGGGAAATGTTCAAAATTGAATGTAATATATATGTAGATACATGTAATATACGATACAAATATAATTTTGAATATGCCTACTGGAACTCCGCATTAAGTATAAATTGAGGACATTAGCAAAAACTTTGATCATGTTCAAGACAGTTTAAAAAAAAATTATGAAAAAGGGGGGGATAGAGGTCACACGAGATACATGTACCTCGCTCACGTTAAACCTTCTTAGATTAATAAAAGATCATTTGACTCTATAGTTAAAAGAAGTATAAATTGCCTTAGTTTTTTGAACAAGTGAACATACAGTACATGTATTGTGGACGTTGTTTTCCATGGGCCGGTTCCGGCCTGTAGAATGCTAAGAAATTAGGTTACTGTTGTGAAAGCAGTTTTTATGCCTGCAGCAAATAACAAACCCTTGGAAAGAGAAACTACCTGTTGTCTCAATTAATTTCCCACGTGTTATAAACTTTATGATCAAATATGGCTAGCCCAAGATGACATACCCGGAATCAATGGTAAATTTCGAAAATGAATTGTAAATTGAATTGTAAATAATGTGTTACAACTTTTTTAACTGCATGATTATTTGTCTTATTTTCAAAAATGTAAGTTTGTATAAAATTCTAAAGAATGCATTCTTCATTTCACGTGAATTCCTGTCATTTATTTATGTACTTAATTTGTGA
This sequence comes from Kryphioiulus occultus, assembly GCA_034687865.1. Lineage (NCBI taxonomy): Eukaryota > Metazoa > Arthropoda > Diplopoda > Julida > Julidae > Kryphioiulus > Kryphioiulus occultus. The sequence continues at coordinate 5,233 of JAQGAF010005778.1, read as the reverse complement.
TTTTAAATGAAAGAGAAACTCTATCCTTTTAGTAGCCGAAGAAATGCGGAAATGACTTTCCATTATATGAATTATTTATATGAGTAGTTATTTAAATTTTGACTTGCCGCATTCCATTGAACGAATTTCAGAACCAATTTGAGGTCTAAAATCATGTAACTTTCTTTACTTTTCAACTGGCAGTTAGCGATAAAAGGAAACTAATGACTTCTTGATGAAAATACGAAATTGGTCCATGATTTGCAATGTTAATCAGCCTGAAAATGGTTAAGGTTTCCTGATTTAAATTATAAGTCTCGCTCCAGATACATTTTTAGGATTTCCACTAAATATTTCTTTCCAAAGAAAACTAAATAATACGTCGTAAATAACCGAAAATCAGGATAAACTGAATTCAGGTTGATGTATGCCATTAATTAGACTGGAATTCAAAGAAATGAAAACGCTATTTAGTCTCAATGCAATATAGTTGACATATAAAATATATTACATACTGTAATTAGATCATTTGTTTGATAAATTTCTTACTTATACAGTTGTATTGCTTTTTCAGTGTTCCCCCTTTAAATTGTTGAGCAGTTTTAGGTATTGCACTAAACCCTAGATATTTTTCCACCAGATTTATGTAATATTACCTACATGTAAATATTGTCAACTTATACATGCACAGTATGTAGTAACATTTGACTGTGATTTTTTTTATTTTAGCACTGTCACTACAACTCATCATTTTATTGGCTGCTTCAAGGCATTCGATTTGCAATGCACTGACGCCTGCGCCAGTCCCAAGCAGCGTGAAAACCTTATCTGCTGTAAGTACACGTATTTAAATTTCTGCATCCATGTAATCGCTTGAGGGAGGTACATGCGGTGAGTGACTCAGTCTGAAATATTTCAAGAACGACAAGAACATTAGCTGTCATTTCCAAAGCCCAAGGTCTGCAGCCAACATAATCAACGGAATAAACACGTTGCCCTAATTGTTTGTCGTGACACACTTAATACGAGGAACAGGGTTTTTAAGGTCCTGGTAATAATGCTCAGGGTTACTTCCTGACATCACGAAATGCTTGTATGGATTTCTGATAGACAGACACCAACCTAACATCGTCACGTTTCGTTCATGTGTACTTGTTCAAAATAATACAGTATTTTAGAAAGCCAAATGGCAAATATGCAAGAAATTTTAACTTGTATTTGAATTTTTGAAATTTGAAAATTGAGTACATGTATTGAAATTTGAGTTTTTCGTCATTTGCAAACTGCATATGAAAGATATTTAAAAAAATACCATTTTCTATTTGATGGGCGATGATTTGGGCGAAGTCGATAAATTAAAACCTGTGAAGACATGATTCGATCATCATTGGACGTTATGGAACACTATGACTTTTAATAGTTTATTACGTATTGTTTTTTGAAATTTGAAAATGAGTACATGTAGTTGAAATTTGAATTTTTCAAATATATGAAAGATATTTTAAAAAATACCATTTTTTAAAACTGTATTTAGTGTGCACGTGAAAGATATTTAAAAAAATGTCACTTTCAATTTGCTGGGCGATGATTTGGGCGAAGTTGATTAATTAAATCCTGTGAAGGCATGATTCGTCATTGAACTTCATTGAACAGTACAACTTTTTAAATGTTTATTACAAATTGTTTACCTAACGTCACTGTAAAAAAACCCACTAAAAAGCCTTTCAAACCACTTATACATTTCGTGTTTCCTCTTTTGAAAAGTGCTTTTCAATTGGAAACACTTTATAATGAAACGACTGAAAAAAATTAGGAGAAAGTATAATTTAAGCTCCAAGATTGCAATCTCATTACAGAATATATTTATGCGAAAAAGTCATCGCAGGATTTCACATTTCACATTATCAGAATGTTATTCACATATAAATCGAAAAATTTTAACTTTCAGACTTAAAATTGGTCATTTTAGACGAAAGACTTTGCTGATAAAATAGTCAACATCTGTAAAGAAATTCAAATAAATCGCAATAACCCTCTCTTTTCAGGACAACGCAACGGACTTTTCCTGCTTGAACCGCACCTTCGACATGTACTTTCCCAACATCGAATCTGGCTGCCGGAAGTTCCACCTGTGCACGAAAACAGAAGGCGACGAGGTGCTCAACCTGAGTTTCATGTGCCCCGAAGGCACCTCCTTCGACTTCCGCTCTGCCGACTGTCAGAGTGCCGAGACAGTGACCTGCAGGCCTGAAAATGGCGGTATCAGGGCAGTTCGCAAGGTTTCCAAGCAGCTGAAGAACAAACTGCAGCTGACCCAACCAAAGACCTCCTTCAAGTGCAGGGGCAAGAAACTGGGCAGCTACTACGCGGACCTGGAGACCAACTGCACCACCTTCCATCTGTGCACCATGGGCGAGTTCAAGTCCGAAATCCTCGACTTCCAGTTCATGTGCTTGGAGGGAACCCTGTTCGACGAACAGTGGCTGCAATGCCGTCCAGAAGGTGTGACAGCGTGCGGCAAAATTCCCCCGAAGACGTCATTGCTGGAGAAACCACAGCAGGAGATTCCAGCTTCGTTGCTGGTGACGTCCCAAAATCCCCTGGCTCAGGCACAGCCTTCACTTCCGGAACCTCAAGTTCTGTCAGCCAAGCTGCCGGAAGCGCAGCAGCCCATCGCCACGCTTCAAGAGCCGCTTCAGCCAACCGAGCCAGCGGTAAACCCTAAATCTGTTCATGACCTGTTTGTTAAATTTAAAACCAAATTCAGTCTCGCCCGCTAAATGAGTGAAATGAGCAATGAGGAGGTGTAACGTCTTTTCGGCCAAAGTTTGACACGATTTGAAAGAGAAAGTGGTGGGAGATGAAGTTGACTCGCCTTTCGTGGCACATTTGCTCCCAATTTTACTCAAGGGAAAGGGAGTATTTGACCGCCGTGAAAACGCCATCCATAACTTTCTGAGTGGAAGGGGTTTAGGGTGGGAGAGGACAGAAAAAGGTCAGGTAACAGGTTTCCCACAGAACCTGGGGAAGTCAGGGGAATTGTGAAATTTTTCAAAAAGGCAGGGGACTTCCTGACTTTTACTTATAATTTCAATACAGAAGGGTTCTCATAAATAAATTTTGTCGTGTACTTCTTTTTAGGTGAAAAGAGAGGAGATGAAAAGAAAAACCACAATTTGGCAAATTGATTCCTTCTACGTGCATTTCGCTTCATTCCGATAATATCGAAATTTGCCAAATTCAAATAAATTTCGAGCAGTCCGTACTCCTAATGAAAAATACGAATTAAGAAAATTCATGAAAATTATGTTGCGTGAATTGCTTCATTATACAAATACAACATTGGTCGTTGGGAAAACTACGAAGGTCAGGGGGAAACTACAACTTTAATCTGGGAAACCTGGGAAAGTCGGGGGTTTTATGTTACTATAGCTGGCCGCTATGAAAACGCCATCAATAAATTTCTGCTTGGAAGGGGTTTAGGGTAGGAGGGGGCAGGAAGGTCAGGTGAGAGTATCCTCACAGAACCTGGAAATTCTGTGGAAGTCAGGGAATTCATAACTGACTGGGATACCTGAGAAAGTCAAGGGAATTGTGAACATTTTTGAAAAAGGCAGGGGGTTTCCTAAGTTTTAATCATAATTTCAATCCAGGAGGTTTTTCATAAATCAATTTTGTCGGGCACTGTTTTTTGTGTGTGGTGAAATTGCCCTTAGCATCATTATGTTTCTAAAGCTGACCGCCATGAAAACGCGATCCATAACCTTCTGCTTGGAAGGGGTTAGGGTAGGAGGGGGCAGGACGGTCAGGTAACAGGGTTCCCACAGAACATGAGAATTCTGGGAAAACTAAGGTCAGGAGAAAATAAAATTTTTAATCTGGGAAACTTGGGAAAGTCAGGGGATTTTGTTACTAAAGCTGCGGGAACCCTGAGGTAATTCCCTTATGTGCTTACGAATTTCACGCAGCCCCGATTTCCTTGTCCATCAAACTTGCCAAAAATTTTCATGTTCCTTCTTTCTCTTCAGCGCACCGAAGCAGCAGCCACCGCAAGTCCTGATTATCCGATCAACCTGAATGCCACCGAAGCCGACTACGACTACTATGAGGATGCTCTTTCGCTTCCGGTCCGCGAGAGGCGCAGCGCCTCCCCGGTGGCCATCCGGAAGATCATGTCCGTCAACAGCGAACGGGTCCGCGTGAAGCGGGCGCCTCCCAATTTCGACAGGGAGTCACTTCCGGTCACATCTTTCTCCTGCACCGACAAGATCCCCGGCGGCTACTACGCCGACGTCGAAACGGGGTGCCAGTTGTACCACGTTTGCGCTCCAGGGCCCGACGGAGCCATGCGCAGCACAAAATTCCTCTGTGGCAACAACACCATCTTCAGCCAGCAGACCCGCACCTGCCAGATCTGGTACACTGTGGACTGCGATAGCACCCCGCAGTTCTTCACCCTCAACGAGGAGCTTTCCCGGGTCCTGCCCGAGGACACTCTCTCATCCCAAGCAGATCCCCAGCAACGCCAGCAGCAGCAAACATCCTTTGACCAAAGCTCCCAATCCCAGCAGCCTAGGCAGCCGGTCCAGCAGGCTGCATCGCCGCTCTCGGACGCCTTCGACGCCTTCCAATTCCAGCAGCCGTTCCACACCAACCGACCTGAAGTTGCCCAGCCGCCCGTCAACCACTTCCAGCAGCTGGCTGAAGCCCAGCGTGCCGAGGATACGGCCCGCGGCACAACCGCAAGGCCATCCAGGAAGCGCAAGCAGAAGCGACGAAGGAAGCAGCGACCCAGGCCCCAGCCACAGCCCCAACCTCAACAGGACATCCCCGACCCGTTTCAGCAGGAGCTCTTCGGACTGGGTTTCCCGTCCGTCCAGGGTCCGTTTCAGGAGGCGGTGGTCCCGAGGCCCGCTCCGGCCAGGGTGCCGTCATTCAGCGCCGAAAGCCAACGTCAGCTGATCACCGAACCGCAGGTAAATGTAAATGGAATTTTAATACCGCATAATCATAAAAAATAGTCATTACACAAACAATAAAAAATAAAAGATTATAAGAGCAGCAAGTGTCAATGCAGGGCGCTTTAAGACACCACTAACGCACGCCCTTTTAAAAAAAACGCTAAAAATTAAAACGATCAATGCCTTGTAAGAATGAATGCAAAGTCGATGTATTAAGGCAGGGGAAAGTTAGATTCTCACAGCAAGAAATTTTCCTTTATACTATGTTTTTTAAAACACGCAAAAGAATGAAA
>JAQGAF010005777.1:0-11415 GCA_034687865.1 Kryphioiulus occultus | reverse complement strand
CGTTGTGATCGAGTTTCACCCATCCTGACAGAGTACAGACTGCAAATTTCAAACGAGTTTCGGTGAGTAATCTCGTTTGAAACGCCCTGTATGGACGAGGCTTTACAGTATATAGCCTATAGGGTCGTCTCCAATGTCACACACAGTGCAGTGACATGTCATGTCATGAGCTTCAGCTCCAAGTACGATCCTAAGCAAGTAGCCTCCATGTATACACTATACTAACACCCTTGTACAGTAGCCTACCTCACCAATGTATTCTGGATCAATTTGCTCAGATGCTTGTGCTTAGTCACATTTTGACATCCAATTCAAAACTTTCCATCTACTAATCCAGCCAGTATGAGAATTAGTTTTGGAATGCCTGACTAAATCCTTCATCAAGCCAGCAAATCCACTTTACTACATAGAGATTAACCAACGCCTACTTAGCGAAATCAGAAGCTTACCAGAAACACCAGAATCCACTTGCCCCTCATGAAGCGATAGCGGTACAAGACAGCAGTTGTCTTGGGGACAATCCATCCTCTCATCCTGAATTGCACTGTAGAATGTTACGCTGTTGGCATTACGTTCAGCACAGTTAATCCAATGTCACTCCATCAAGCACCTCATTGAAATCCAGTAATTTCCTGAGCGATTAGCACCACAACACACCTGCCCATCCCCAGCACAATCGAGCAATAAGCAACCTTACGGTTTGTTTGGCATTTCAGAACATTTTCTGGGCCCCGTGGATCCGCCTCCAATCGCCCAATAAAATTAAGGCTTGGTCTATTCAGTGTGACAATGGGCGAAAATTAACAGAGCCGTCCATGTGGATATCCTGTTTCCCAACGGTGAAAATGCATGCGCTGGCTTGGGCCGTGGCCTATGCATCGACACGAGGGATGGATGACCGAAAAACATTAATAACGAAATGATAAAAAAATAAAAGCCAATTACTCAACAGGTATTTCGATGATTAACGTCTATTGTTTCAGGGGAGAAAGTGCTCGCGAAAGAAAGTCGCCAACCAGTTAGACGCAATAATTAAGATACAATGCCCGTATCGTTAATTAAGGATGAGTGAGTAATGGGTAATGGGCATTATCAGATGGAGAGGTCAGTAGCATAAGCGAAAATTATGCTAAAGCAAAGATGGAAAGATGCAGCCAGGAATGGACGTTCAAGTATTATGTCATCATCCTAAAACTCAAATTCGATAACACGGGGTCCACACCCCAAATTCTGCTGTACTTGCTTCGGCATTTACAAAAATTGTACATGTACATTTACTGGAACTGTACTTTGTTTTTTCCCATCCATGGCATTTTACCTGAAAGTTAACACGCAGTGAGAATACTACATGTTGTAGGAACTTGCAGGCGAACATTTCTGAAAAATTTAGATCAAAAATGATGAATTAGGCTACAAGTCTATAAAAAATTAATTGTAATAGTTAAGGTAACGTCATCGCTCATTATCTTAAACTGAATTTTTAGTGTATTTTCCATAAGATGCTGTTCAGGAAAATTAATATTTCCTAAAAAATCTGTAAAAATATTAATCTTGCCAGGAACGCCATGATAGGTTTTAGCATGCGTTACCATTAAAAAAAATTAGTAGTAATGTAATGCTGTAATAATTTATGGGCACCGAAAGAAACAAACTCGAGATCACTAATAATGGATTTTACACATACCGGTACTCACTGTATTTATAAAAATATTTAGAAATATCAATAATTTAAAAAAACTAGACCAGAAATAGGATAATAATCCCATATTTCCATTCAGAAATTAGTGATGTAGAATTATTGTTCGTGTACTGTAATTTATTTGTACAAAAACCAGATCTCAAATGACTGAATTTTAGACAGTTTTAAACAATCTCTTATGAAATCATTATTTTATATACATGTGTGAATAGTCCATCAATAACCTGACCTCTGGTGCTAAAACACACAGGTATACTTTTACATTTTTTAAAAATCATAGTGAACTATCTAATTTCCCGACATTCCATGTCAACATTTCCTTGACATTTCCTAACTTTCCAGAAAGTTCTCACTTTCCATTGAAGACAGGTGCCAGGGATGAGGTAGGCCTACGTGTACCCAAAATGCTGAGTCAGCATTTTTTAACTACAAATTTGGGTTAAACTCCGCCTTATTTAATTGTTTTGCAAACAAACTTAATGAGCAATTAAAATCATTTTTGCTCTAATTTTGAAAAAAATACGTTTTTGGCCATCTGGGTCTCCCTAATAAAAAATAAATAAGAGGATCTGATTACAGTATATACTAGTATGACTGCGCCATCAAAACTGATGGACAGGTCTATAAAAACAATCAGTGAATTTGAGTATCTTTTCAGCCTCAAGATGTCAATATGCAGCTGTGTTATGACGCTATACCAAGTCGTATGGGTTGAAATTGCACAAAATATTTTGATTTTCCATCACTTCAGGAATGCAATAAAACTAACATATAGTTCAAAGTTGCAAGCCATCAATTACACACCAAAAACCACCAGCGTTGCATATGCCCTCATATGCACTTTCGATAAGGGGTAAGAAACCGGCGTCCAAGACACCCTGGGTGCACAAAGAGGACTTCAAACCATAGTTCAAGTGAGATTAACCAATCCCAAGGACTTCTGCGACACCCATGTACAACCCTGTTTGGGCCATGGCAAAAAAAAAAAAAAACTGGGAGTCAACGAATTTTCCGCTGCATACCTTATAAATTACTAAAATTAAATTGAAGTAGGATGGTAGATGTTAAACACAGAGCAAGGGTTATTGGTACCAGAAAGGTGGGGGCAGGTCTAGGGGAAGTAGGATGACCTTGCCATTAACCTTTATTGTTTTACTGTATATGGACCACTTTCCAACCAATTACTGAAACCAAACCGGTTCGAAATTGGAGAGCTCCGAGCCAGGGTTTAAATGGTTGCCTTTGCTGCCTCACAGACCCCACTAGTCATGATCCTGAAATTCGGTGTCAACGGGCCAACTTTTTTGGGGTAACCCGAAACTGGCACAAAGACAAACAAAAACAACGTGCTGCAAACGAGATGAAATTTATTGCGCTTCGATATTCATCGGCAGGCAGGTTTTTCTTCTCTGGATTTGGACGCGAGCACGTTGGGTCGCTGCGGGGTCAAGGTTGAGCCACCATGTAGCGCCTAGCACTGAGCTTGGAGCTGGGTGGTATGAAACATATACACATTCCATCCATGGGATTCAGAACCGATTAAAAAACCCTTTAAAGCACGTCCAATTTAGTACATGTGCATGTGGTATAGTAAATTGGTCACCATGGACACCTTCAAAATTCGAACAATTTCAATTGTCTATGGATTTGAGATTGCAAATTCCATGCCTTTTCCATGATTTCAAAAAATTGTACAGTGTACAGTATAATGTACATGCATAGTAAATTGGTCACCATGGACACCTTCAAAATTCGAACACTTTCAGGATGTCTACTGGATTTCGGATTGCAAATTCCATGACTTTTCCATGACTTCAAAAAATGTTCCATGCTCATTAGAATATGGGCCGTTCAAGTTTTATGTCATGACTAAATAGCGATTTTCAGAAACATCGTCTACCACTGTTGAGACCTTATTATTGGCCAAAAATACGCCATAGGCGAATTTTTTTTGCGAAACTAGGTGACAAATGAATTTCAACCCAAACTTATTTTGTGAGTAAATTAAAAGACAAAAATTCCATGACCCTATTGTAAATTTCATGACTTTTCCATGACCCTGATAAAAATTCCATGACTTTTCCATGACCTGAATCTCATTTTATGAATTTTCCATGACTTCCACGCATTACAGCACTGGACTAAGCCGGCTGTTGACAAATAGCCATCTCTCAGAGACACTGATACACATCTTAATGAAGTTTAATATCATTTTTCTTAATGTTGTATGGGCTATAGATGTAAATCATAATTATAGAAATATCGCCATAGGCACTGTTTTAGAAAACTTAGAGAAAATTTCATCCCTCATTTCTATAAAATAAATTTGTCTGGAACGTTATTAGTTAAGGGAATGATAGTTGGTGAAATCGTGTGAAGAATTCACGTATTGATTTTTATGTCCATTTTTCTAAGAACATTTCTAAAAAGTTAATAACTTAGGGGGAAAAGATTTTAAAAACATGACCCCTATAATACATTTTAGTCAATTTGCACATTTTTTGAAAACTACATGTAGACCAAAAGTGATGGATTTCAGCATACATCTACACAAAACACTGTTTGATAACATTAATATTCAACAGAGAACGATATGGGTCGTGAAATTTCATAAAAGTGATAATAATAATAAAAACAATGGTAAAAACGATGGATTTGGGTTCACCCCATGAGCAAGTTATGAATAAAATGTAACTGAAAACTTCCCGGTTTCAATTAAAATTCCGAGTTTTCCAGGGAGAATATAAAATTACGAGATTTCCAGGTTTTCTAGGTTGCTAGTGATCATGAAGCATGTCCCCATCAGAACGTCAAAATCGTCAACAGCTCATTGGTCATTAGGGTAGCATGTGCTAAACTTGGCCATGATTTCCATAAGTGAGCAGGACGCATGTTACAGAACTAGGGTGGGTAACTTAAAACAAGTTATAAATCAAAAAATAATGGCGGAGGGGGATGTCTGGGTGTAGGACCCTCTGGTGTCACACATGGCATCGATGAACTCCCACATGCTCTTAAAATAAGTTAAAAAATGTACATGTAATGAAAGTGTTCCCACGTGAACCTAATTTCGGTACAACATGTACAAGCCCACCCGAAACGTTCTAGGTGTGAGTGCGTGTGAGGGGTCACGTGTCAGGCAATCGTCAATGTTTGCTAATTCAGAAGTTATCCAGCTTCACCCTGGAGCTTGGAGGACCATAGGCCTACTACATGTATTATTCTACAGCAAAAGCTTATGGATTGAATACCAGAAACAAGCCTACATATATAACAGTTAAATTTCAAGAGCAAACTAACAATGTTGTTGGAAAAAGGAAAACCTACATGTAATGTTTTTATAAACCAGCTATTTTTGCGTGAGGAGGAAATGTCCAACACTAATTTGTTCCTCACATTCCATGTTAGTTATACCCAAGACAAGTACTACCCTGGTAGTTAATAACACGCAGTGATAAGCATTTTGTAAGTGGCTACCAGGTATGTGCTCATCAGAGCAATCCCTGAAGCAAGGAAGTTCAGACATTCTACTTCCGCTTCCAGCTTTCAATTAATCCGGATGTTCAAGTAGTCTCGCCATGCCCTTAATCGTGGTAGTTTAGTAGCAATAGGCTTTTAAATACTTCCTAAACCAAGCCTATAATTAGCATTTATGCCTAGAATATACAAGGAACCAGTGTGGGCCATGGTGTGAACATTATGATTGCAGATTGGACTTTAAAAATAAAAAATCAGGAAAATATGCTTCAAATACTGACATCTTTACATGCTGAATACACATGCATACCGAGCAATGGACATGGTAAACACTAAACTGAGATGCCGGGTCACGGACTCCACAGGAAATTCGTCATGAAGCGCCGTTACTCCCTGGTACCAATGCAGGTATTCATGATGACTGTGTGGGGGCGGTAATACGGTATAATCAATTTTCAGAAGTTTAAAACAAGTGAATGCATAGGTTATGTTCCAATTCGTTACACGTATGACTTTATGAGCCATATTTGCACATGATCTCACGTGACGGTCAATAATCGTCCCACAAATCCTCCGGGTCTACAACAATGAAAAAGGTCTAGGACAAAGAGCACACAAAATAGAGGAAACAGGTGTGCTTAAATGCCAAACCAAACGAAATGGAACGTCAAAGCCATAGAATCAGGCGGGAAATAGCACCAGGCATTTAACTGCCAACTGCAGTAAACAGATGGTTTCAATAATGTTATCCTTCGGTATCTGTCAACTTTTCGTATCAACTCGGTTTTTCCTGGCTTATGCTGGGTTCGTAGTCTAGACCCACATTATTGAACAAACTTTGATACAAAGGTGCAATACGTGTATAGGCCTATGGTGTACATGTATACATATATGGTAATCATAAAGTCATGCAAAGTCAACTTCGGCTAAAAATGTAAATAAGACGTGCATGGTAACTTGTTTTATATACTTAGGCCTACTGGAAGTGAATTTTAGAAATTTAACTTGAATTTACAGAAGCATATTTTAGGTAAGTTAACTTTAATCCCGGCATATAAACATAGTGAAAAGATAAAATCATTTATTTGGTTGCGTTTATGCATCGAAAAAAGCAAAATCCGAAATATTGTATTTTTAGCGAGTTAATATTAATAACGATGTCAACGCTAGATCTCGAGCGCTGCATTTTTGTCGACGTGTTTCGAAATTTTTAAAAATTATTCACACTGAAGGATTTTTGTTGTTGTGGAAAAATGTGTTACGTTGCCAACTACGATATTTATCATTTAGGAACGCGCTATAGGAGAATTTAAAAAAAAATAATAATGCATTTGAGCTGAATTTTGGTGGATTTGTCACAAGAAATATTAGGAAATGTAATTGATAATGAAAACGCTGTAGGCGAAATTTTGAGAAAAAGTAGATCACAAATACAGCATTTCTAATGCTTTTCTGAGATACTTAAACCAATCAAAATCGTTGAGCCACAACAAATTTCCAGACATTATATGAATTTCCTTGACTTTTCCAGACCAAATCAATTTCCCTAACTTTTCCATACCAAATAAAATTCCCTGACTTTTCCCGGTTTTCCAGAACGCCAGTCACCCGGTATAACAGACCAACCATGTAAATAATGTGCATTGTGTTATGCAGAAAAACATCTCAATTAGAATCACCAGTTGTGACCGGTATTCTCCAAACGCATTTCCTTTAAAAAATTTCATGGGTTATTTTTGTACAAATTGTGCAGAAAACGTTCTTAGCCTCTTCTTAATAGGCCTTAAATTGTCTTGGCGCCTGGGCTATTTCGGGGGAAGTCTCCTTCCCATAAAACAACGACTATACAGTATTTCAGAGGTTCAGGCTTCATATTTTGGGGCATTTAATAATAAGAGAAACGACTTTTGACAGTCAAAACATTTGCTTAAAAAAGTTCTTTCCATGCCATGCTTAAAACTACTAATGTATGTACAGTACAACCGATCCTTGAGGACAATTTTGATTGTTGACATCAAAGTTCTATTGCACAACAGCTGGAAAACATCATGGACAAATGAAAGCGAATGTTGGTTGCTGTAGGCCTATCGTTTACATATCAATTTTCAAAAAAGCCACACTGATAAAATTGTGTAATAGCATGCAAGATATTTCACAAAACAAATGAAATACATGCATGTACAGCGAATAATGGGATACAAGAACCAGCTGTGAAACCTTGAAACTACATTACAAGGTGATTCCTCAGCCATCAGAGCCTCTTACCAGTGATCGAAGTAAAACATGTACTAGTACGTGTACATGTAGGCCTATCACTAAAACATACACCTGTTTTAGTGATTCTTTTAGGGCTACTGGGTTAGCACAAGGCCACGCTTGTCATTTCATTCAAAAATAATAACTAATCAAGATCTACCAGTTCTTGAGCATCGAAACTTGTTCCACAACATGCACTTTTATGGAAATACCCAATTCTGTCATGTACCAACACAACAGCACAAAAACCCAAACTTAGTTGTGGTACAATCCGCCAGGCGTCCAAATTTCATTCATCAGACCTGCCAAACTGCGAAATGAATAACAAGTGGAGGCCAGTTTGGGTGGTATCAAATAAGAGCAACAGCATTCCTGGCTGCATTATATTTAGGCTAGCTGGCAAAAAAAATTGCGAGGAAAAATTCGTTTTAAATTCATACGGGTTAGGCCTAGCTCACTCTCGATTTGGCAAAATTCTTACCGGGCGCCGAATGTTTTAGAGACGAAACAAAAGCCTTGACAATGCCAAGTATTTCCACAAAACAATTTTAAGTTGCAGCAACTCGGTCCAGGTTGCAGAGAAAACCCACGCTGCACATGCAAATCAGCAAAGTTTGCATAAAAAACTTTGATGGCGGTGTAAGTTTCCAGTGCCTTATAAAGAGTTAATCTTTAGAAGTGGAGAACGCCATACTGATTTGCATAGCAAAGCACAGGCCTACATACACACCTAAATTTACCTTAAATTAAAGACCCAAGTGCGTTTACATGACTTGCATTAAAGTCTGTCACCTGGTGGTGACATGCTGCAAAACAACCAGAATCCCCTGCATTATATCAAGTAGAGTCTATTTAAGGGAAAAGGTTGAACCATAAACTGGTTAGGCAATACAAAAGGAGGCGTCTACATACTCAAAACCTGGTTAGAATTGCCTTAAACCAAACAACCACCATACAAATTCTCAAATCAAGTAGGTCCAGGTTGCTTCTGAAAGAAGTTTCCTAGATTCTAGAAAGTTAAGTTTTTTGTGTGCATGTAAACTTAGTTTTATTTGCAAGGTACAGTTGTAATGGATGGATGCAATTTGTTTCTTATTGCGTAGGCTACATTGTAACCTATCATCTAAAAATGCTTTATGGAAACTTTGCCAATTTTTATTTTTGTATGTACAAAGGAATTTTGCACTAGTGAAAAACTAAGCTTTACAGTCTATCGACATAATTCTACGAAGATTCAATTTAATAAAGCCTGTTTAAGTTATCTTAACTTGATTAGACCTGCCTTGAATCGAACAATTCCATGCAGTTTCTCAAATCAAGTATGGCCAGTTCAAGTCAAACCTTTTTAAAGAGGTTTACAAGCATGACAAAGTTTCCTAGATTAAGATAGCCTATCTTAAAGTTTGCATGCACACGTAGTGTATTTCCAACAGTTGTAATGGATACAGTTTGCTTCCAATTGCATACATTGTATCAAATCAAAAAATCCTTTATGGAAACTTTGCCAACTTATACTTCTGTATTTACAGTGGAATTTGGCTGCAGTTTTTGCACATACAGTACATTGTAAATACTTGGACAATGCATCATTGTGGATTTCCCTGTTATGTGCAATTAGCTAAGAAATGTTAAACGTCAAAACCATGCACGAGCCTCTGTTCCATGAAATGCGTTGTAGAAACACCTCTGGAATTATCAAAAAACCATTTCAAGAAACCCCTTTAACCGAGATTACTAGTGAAGGTTCTAGGGCAGAACTTTAGAGATTACAAAAAAGAATGTTTTAGGGCAAATATTCGAGGGTTGAAACTTCCAAGAACAGTGAGTGAATGTACCGGGGACGCAGTTTTAAGCAGGTTTAGGCAGGTCAAATTTGAGGTGAAACTCAGCCAGCATAGCTCTATAGCTCCTCAGATCAGTTCAATTTCAAAATTCACCATTTTCATGTCATTTTTTCTAAGCAAGATAAACAAATTCGAGCATGATGATGAGCGATGAACGGTAGCCTTCCCAACAAAAAATGGCCGCACTTTGCCTGTCTGGACACCAAAACAGTAAAACTGCATATTGTCCATGCACCGCAATCGTAATGTAAACTTCGAAAAACAAATATTTACTTCATGTCTACGTGATAAACAAAGACTACATTTTCAAAACAAAGCTCAATTTCCAATCCTTTTTCATTGGATTTTCACCCACTCCTTCAAGATCGATAACCCTTTGATCATCAAGAGCTTCCAAAGCTCATGTTGGTATTGATCGATGGTAAACTGACTTTCAACCACCTCAATGGTTGATAAAAAATGGACAAATAAAATGGATGATAATAGCGAAAGGTTAACACTTCCCAATTGAAAGTCACGATTCCGTGTATTTCAACGTATTGCGCAACGAGCATGACGATGGCCACAAAAAAACCACATGATCGAGAACTTGCATTTTTTTTTTTAAATTAACGAAGGGAGGACAACACAAACTTCTGTATGTAGGCCTATTGGGTTCAATGAAGAACTACATGTACCCCTTTCGTCCTTACCTACATGTACATACAGAATTTGTTCAAAAAGGTGCAAAACAACACTTTCAAAAAAGGTCATGTCAAAAACACATGCATTCGTTTGTAGGTCTTGAGGGGGAATTTGAACGAAAGTGACAATCCGATATAGGGTTTTGTTTTCATTAGCAATTTAATTAAAACCGTGTTCCACATTCAAAGTATGCCGTGGGGTTTTCACTCCACGCGGAAAATTGAAAGTCAACCTTACGGAGCCTCTTGGGGGAGGCACACCTCGAAAGCCACTTTAGTGTTCCATTTCTCCTTCATTTCACTATTAGTACATGTACAGTAAAACCTGTATAAGCGACCACACAGTCAGAGTGGCTACCAGCCTACCTGAGGTCAGCGACCATTTTCTCACAGCCCCAACAATAAATAACATGCAAGTCTACTATACGTGTATTTTCAGAAGGACAATCTGATGACCCGAAATTACCTGTTCAGGTACACAAATGCGCACTCAGGGGACGTCATAGTCATTCAAACACCACGTGAATTGCAAAGGGGCACATGTACTGAAGTAAACAAAATATCACCAGTTAGAATGTTGGTGTAAGCTAGTTATTAGATTTAGTTTCAAAGCAGGGTTATTTCAACTCCCCTAACATTTCCAGGTTTCCATGACCACTGCAAATGCAAAAACAAGGCATGCCAGTGTAATGAATGCCATAACTATTGCTTATTCAGCCATGGTATGCATAATTGTTTATAACCAGGCGTTAGAACATATTTCCTTCCACAAGCAGACAGAAAATTTAGATTACGTGTACATTTTAAATGGAGAATTTCATTATCAACTTCTTTCTCAGAAATGCTTGTCAACTCTTGATTATTGTGCAACCCAGCTATGTAAAACTTGCTATTGATGTGTTGAATTTCCCTGACATATCCAGGTTTTTTTAATTTCCTTGACTTTTGATGGTCATTTATAAGGTAGTCCATCCCCACCCCCTAGATGTCAGTGATGACATAATACTGTACTTATTACTTGAACGCTTTCATCAGTAGGCCTATGTCCAAAACTGGAAACATAGTCGCATGCCGACCCTACACCGGCGATTAGTGATACTGTCAATATACCAAATCTGACAGTAAAGGGGACCCTTCATGGCTAGAAATACAGGCAGTGTCAACATATACGGACATAAATACTGATAGTGTGATGGACGCAGTACTGATGGTCTATTCTCATTACTGACGATCTGAATTTTCGGATAACTTACTGTCAGTATCGAAATAAGGACAGTAGCCCTGATCGTGTAGGGTCAGCTTAAGTCCCAAAAATTCGGATAATCGGCAGTAATGAGATTAGAACACAACCATTCAATTCTACGTATATAAAGGGGTCACTACACGGTTAGTAATACTGTCAGTCACTTTAGAATCAGCAGAAATGACAGTATGCGTCAATATTTTCGCGACCCTA
>JAQGAF010005776.1:0-11415 GCA_034687865.1 Kryphioiulus occultus | reverse complement strand
TTATTCACTTATAAAAGAATGCAAAAACGTACACAGCTGACAACTAAACTTTGAATTAGCAGCCTATAAAAAGCCGTATAAAGAGCCCACCACGTACACTAGGCACAGGAATATATCACCTATTCAGTAAAAGTTCCACTTTTTTTGAGAAAAAAAATTAGTAACGCATGGTACGTACCACCCAAATTCGCAAAAAAAAAATACACCAGACAATGTCCATTATTTCACATTCTGTTCTATATAAAATTCATGTGAAAGAATTTTTACCAAAACTACTAATAAGTTAACGAATGATCCATTTGTGAACGAAATCTCTTGATTAAACTGGTCATCGTAAACAGTGTATATTGATTGTTAAAATGCAAATAATGAATAAAACAAAACTCCTAGATTACAAATTGAAAATAAAGACAAGCAAAGTAAAAAATGAAAACCATCATAATGGAGGTTAGCTGATATCGCCAATTTTAAGAGAGAGAAAAAAAACGAAATACCGGTACTTAACTGACCTAAAAAGTTGAGATGTCCGAAAAAGCGGGCTGGTGTATATTTTTTTATTATTTTTTGTTGTTGTAAATATTATTTTTTGTAAATATTTGACCGAGGTGACCCCAATGAGTTTAGCAGTGGTCCAAGTTGGTTTCTCTTCCATATTTTTGGCCTAACTAAATGGTGGAATTAAGACTATAAAAAAGGACAGGAAAAACTGACTTCGAAGTTAAATGCATGAAAAGATTTTCATAACCAATGAATTAGGCACCTAGTTAGGGTCTGAAAAACCACTTCATAACCAAATACATCATCCGATGACAACGTGTTTATCCCATACCGTAATTTCACGTTTATGTCAGTTGATGCTAATGGTGTGGGTGACATGAGTGAAGTGACCCCACCAGAGGTCACCAAGCCCGAAAATCTGCCAAATTGCGACACTCACTCACCATTAAGGTGTTACCTAAGGGTCCACTCACTCCAATAAGATGAAGGAAATGCAAATTGATCGAACAAGACTTCTTCTGTTGTTGGATGATACAGGCTATAGGATGTGCTAGCTTTTTACGATTGGCTAATGAAGTCAGTTTTTATCTTATAAAATTTTTTTCAACAGTGAGTGATTACGTCAAACAACCTATCGATACCTCCAGATGCCCTGGCGAGCAACATTAGTTCACCATCCACGAACATATAAAGATACAAGTTTGCCAAAATTGTTGGTAATAGATTCGCATATTATTTAGATGGAAAAAGAACATCTTAATTCAATGCCATTTACAACAAAATTCGAGCAATACCAGATGACAAAAAGAACTAACAGTCGCGAGAATACCTGGTTTTCAGTTTGAACAGCAGGGTCACTGACACAGAACATTAAGAAAACATTTGAAGGGTCCAAAAGAAAGAAGTGCTCAATTTACGTCTGTCCTGAACCAGCATCACCTAACAGCTATAATTATAACCCCTTCTTTCAACGTCCGTGCTGTCAGAATTAATGACTGCTCCCGGCTTATATCATATTTCGGATTTATCAGCTTCAAAAAATTCATTAATTACACGTCAGAGTTTTTTCTCGAATCTGAATAGCATTTTAAGACACACGATTCTGACACAAATTTGTGAGGCGCATACATGGGCATGATATATGGATGACAATTTTAAGTGAATAATGAGCAACCCTGCTGGGATGTCACCATGCAAAATAGTTGCATTCCACAGACTGAAATTTGGAGATACAACTCCATATGCCGTAAATTAAGTTTGGAATATCCCAGAACCCAAAAATTCACAGATCTAGCCGAAATTTTAAAGAATTTCATACAAATTGAGCGAGGCATTGAAAACGAAATTTGCACCAAAATCAGGATAATGAAGAAAAAAACATTATCATATTATGTTAACTTTTCCAATCCCTTTCAATCATACTAAACTGTTTTATAAACAATATATCATTATAAAATAAACAGAAGTAGTCTCATACTTTAGTAATAGCTGTGTACATGTACATGTATGAGACGTACTTTCCTATCCTTCAAAATATGTAAAACCTTCTAACTGTAGAAAAGTTGGGTTGACCATGAATATTTGATTCAGTCGGACAAAGAAATTCCTAGCATGAGATCACTCTTTGGGTGCATTATACAGACCACTTGTAAAAGTCGAAGTCTTAATTCAAAATAATGCACGAACGTTAAATTAATGACGGAATTCCTGAAAAAAGCTACCGTAATACAAACAAAATTAAGTTCAAGACATAGTAAATGTGTTTAGAAGGCATAGGAGATCAAGGTCAATTTACATTTATGACTTGAAATAATAATAAAGCGAAAAATAAGCCAAGCTTTAAACTAACGTTTTTGTGAACTGAGATCATGCATTTATCATAAAAATGTAATGGAAACTGTTCTGCTTCTGTGAACGTGTCGTAATGTTATTCTAAGTATATTTAACGCTGGTTTAACCCTTATCCTTGTATTGTTGCCACCGGTAGCCTATCGTGTTCTCGCAAGGATATGCGTTACGCCATTAAAAATTCTTGAAATCTAGAGCACCAACAACTGGAAATATGTTTACGCGTTGAAAGGTGGTTGAAAGCGCCATATCAACGAGCGGACGAAATGACAATGATCCAAATTCAGACCTCAGAAAAGCGAAAGCTAATTTATCCCTGAGCAACCCAATTTCCAAGCAGCCACTACCGTTGTACTTGTGTTAAAAAAGTAGTCAAGGAACTAATTGCATTATTCACCTTGGTGAGTCATAGCATTATAAAGTATTAAAGTTTAAGAAATTTTCAATATTTAAGTTATTCTCAATGTATCGTGCATCGGTTTATAATATACACTGTACATGCAGTAGTACAGTACTATAATAGTAGAAATAGGGCCTACATTACTGTTGCAAGAAGATATACATGTAGATTGAATGTAATGCTTAACATCTACGTGGACGTTAATTATCATTTTCAAAACTAGAGAATGAAATTGACAAAAGTTCATTATTTTACTGAACGTAATGTATTCATTTTCATGTTTTCTAAACCAATTTCACAAAGCAAACTTGCAGCTGTAATACTAATGGCCAAATCCAACAATTAGTGGTAACATGTTGTCAATTAAAGCGCTTCAATTAAAACTGCTTTACCTACGTGAAAGCAATGCATGAGTACTCTTGAACCCGATATACAATGTACTGTTAACGACAATTTTTTTTACTAAATGTATACTTTTATGCCGATATTAAAAATAAATATTGGCCTACTTGCAGGATTATATGAATAACCGTTAGTTTCGCTTATTTGAAATGCGTGAAGCGTTCAATCCTGGATGTTCGCCATGTTAGACATAGCTCTGATTAAACAATACAACATAAATTCCCCGAATTCAACGAAAGCAGAACGATAATTGTATAGCATATTATATGGAAAGTAGGCTTGTCTCCAAAATTAGTTACGCGTTTCACTGTTTGAAATTTATTTGCAATAGATTAGTCTGAAAACAGGGCATAGGTTTTTAAACAGAAATTGTTTTGCTAAAAAAATGAATGAAAAATTGTGTTCTGTTGCAGTCAATATGGTGTAGTAAATGAAGAAAATAGGATAAACACGCGAGTTATAAAAGGTCCTTTGATATATTCACAGAAAGACCAGATTCCAAGGCATACATCTATACAGGATATGCCAGAAATCCCATTATCCTGATCTGTGATTGCTTCTCTCGTTGATTTAATTTGAAATGCACATATTCCTTTAGTTGAATTAGTTCCTGTACTTTATAATGCATAGGATTAATGTGTGTAGGCCTATCTTTATTCGGGTATTTCCATGACTTCCAGTATAACCAGTTTATTTTCAATACGAATGCATCATGACTCGACTGAATTCCCTATCACTGGTCTTAATCAGTAATCAAAGGCGCCAAAAAGGGATTTCTGATATAATAACCCATTCGTAGGCTGACCATGTGCTTTCAAAAAGCTTGTAAAAACATTCTCAAGCCCGGGTGGATCCTACAGGCTTGCTCTGCTTGCAAGCACCCTTTTGACTTCAAATAGCCATGGTCATCTAGATATAAAAGCAATTGTGTATGGACAGGCACTATGCTATTGATCGAAACAAAACATTGTGCATGACTAAAGATTCTGGAATTCGACAAATTCAAGATCGTGATAGGTGATCGAAATTTACCCATGTCGAAATCGTAGTGTAGGAACGTCTTTGGAATGTTCCCATTTTTTCATAAGCTAAAAAGGTTTGTCTAGTTTGAAAAATTGTTTAAAAAAATCAGCAAAGTGCAGTTATCAAAATTTTCAGAATATTGCCAGATTCCAATTTTTCTTTTGCGGTTTATTTGATAACGATTATTTGCTAAGCTTTCTGTAAACAGTCGTACATGTACACATGTATATGTTTCTTTAAATTTATTATTGGTTGTTATAGTCTGTCTGCACCAGGTTCAATTTCAAAGTTTACAGTATGATTAACTGAAGTTTGCAATAGAAACGCATCGATTCCAGAGAATGTGTAGTTCGTTTCAAATAATATCTGCTGAGCTCATACCTTTCACAGCAAGTTTTAATAATTAATAACCTAGGCCAAGCGCCATCACAGCCTGAAACCATGGTTAATTTTGTCGTATGTAAAATGGAAGGCTTCGTTATTGCGTTAAATCTTGAAAAAGTGTGGGAAACAATGCTCGACATACATGTAATAGCATGGACTGATTCACATTATAAATATTTCTATATAGACAGTGTTTCCTAACCGCAAAACGAACTTCATAAACCAAGTATTTTGTACGAACGCTGTAGGCTTCGTGAGCCTCCGTTATGTTTCACTCTTCAGATTTTCCACTGAAATTCTTAAAATGTAGTTTTTGAGTTAAGAAGATGTGTTCAGCATATACATGTACCTGTAGTTGTTATCCTTCTAACCGGTTACAAGCAAGAAGTTGTGACCGACCTACTTTCGTTTTGGTTTTGTTCCGTCCCGGCACCTTTTAAATCTGCACTAACGAAAAGGTTACCCTAGATTTAATGTCCAGTATCTATGAGAGTATGCATGGATAAACCAAGGTGGTTAAGTAAAATGCATGAACATCAAGTGGAACAAGTACTGCACCCTTTTTTCGATTAGTCTCTCGCAAGATTCACGACGAGGATCCTTTTTAAAAGAATTTTGAATAAAATAATGTATACGCTCGCGATCCTTAATGTCAATGGGTGTGTTGAAATTTTCATAAAAATTGTGTCAGAGATTCGGAGCGTCTGCAAATGCGTCTCTATTTAGGAATTCAAATAAGCGAAACGACCTAAAATTCTAGGATAACAGGATGCGAGAATTTTAGTGAAACACACCAGCGTAGAAGAAGGGAAAGTCCCAAAACAAAGATGTAGCTCAAGAGCAATTAAATTAGACTACAATCATATTGATGTAAACAGGCTCACGCATCCAATGCTAATAATTAGGATTATTAAATGAAATTCAGGGTTGAACAATTCCATCGATACATATACAGGGGCAACTAAAAGTAGGGAAAAAAAATAAAGCGCTAAGCACCATGTACTGCATATGATGCTTCAATTATGTTTCGTACTCAAATTTCCCACATGACAAATTATCTTCAAATCATTCGCAGCAAAGTAATTTCTTAAATATTTAAGAGTTTAAAAATGATAAAACAACTCAGCAATATAAGTTTCTAGTCATATCCATATACCTGTGAATACTTATATAAATGGGATCAATACAGTGTGTTCATTGGCACAAAGTATCGTTGTTCGTGGGTAAATTAAAAGGAGTATAGTTATAAAAGTTCCTGTATTATATCAAGTACATTATATACTAGTAGGTTATATTGCAAAATAAGGGGACAAATAAAATCAACTTTTTCACCGCAAAAAAGTCATTGAACAATATGACAAACCTACAAAGGAAGACGTGCGAAGGCATGGAGATGGCAGTGTCGATGTTTGAGGCTGTGTGTGCTAAAAGTGGACCGGGAATTTTTGCTTTAGTGAGTGTATCATGACTGCCAGAACATACCCTGTGTCTGAATGTGTTACGTCATAAAATAAAAGACAGTGCTTTTTTCGGTGAAAAAGTCGATTTAAGTCCTCTTATTTTTGCAAATGTTTTTTACTGTTGTTATATAACCAATGCAATGTACTTAATGTAATACAGGTTCATATACTTTGTGACAACTGTATTTTCAATGATATGAAGAGATACATGTAACCAGTAAATTGCTTTTTGAATAAATCTCCTTCATGATGTTAACCCCTAACAGTTGTTGACAGTATAAATACTCAGTACAATAACTTTTTCACAACAAAACGTTTTCACTTTTCGAGAGAAATTGCAGCATAAAAATATACCCTTACAAAAAAAGGTTGGCCCTCCATTTCATTGTAATGTTCACATTAGCCCATTGACACGGCGTGCAGCAATTTGTAGCAAAACTGCCCTTCAAAAGATTCCACTTGATAAATTCATGCGCATGAAAATCATTAAAATTAACTAGTTAAATAAGTCGATAAATATAAAAAACCGACAACTCTTAACCTTAACACATCAATTTGCTGAAATAACTCGGTATTTACTGTGATGGCCTACAAAACCTTTAGCGAATAAAGGAGTAGAATACACTCGAATCTTCCTTGCAGCGCCTGTCCCATATTAATCAAAGTCAATACATGCAATGCTCATAGACGAGTTAATTATCATGACCTAAATATGAAATGCGTAATTACGAAATTATTTCGATAAACCATGATGGCGACCTTCCCTTCGAGAATGCGAAGTTTTTGTAAAACAAAAATAAACTGATTCATAGAGCAGTAAACTTGACGGTTATTTAAAACTTACTACTCGGTTTTAAACTACATGTATTTAAAATCATTAAAATATGTGAAGGAGAGCAATAAACTGAACAAGTAAATAACAAACAATAGAAATAATAGTTGAAAATAAATTGCAAAAAAACGCCCCAGTAGCCTCAGTTTGATAAAATCATTTCTCAGGGTAATTATAAGCCTACTAGAGGGATATGTAACATTACAAAAGGGAGGAATTGCGTTTCTGTGAAATCTGCCTGAGTTAATACGAGTCGTATTCACATGTTGTTTTCCAAAAGTCTCAAAATATGATCAGTAATACCCTACATGTATCTCCACTGCAACATCCAATCCAGATCGGCTGCTAAATCTAGATTGGATGTTGCAGTGAAGACGGTCTCAATGCTGTTTAAACCTCTTTACAACTCAAGACGACAGGCAGTGTTACCACCCAACATTTCTGTGATGAACGCACCCTGTACATATTACAAAATCCCACAAATCACTGCATATGCTGTAGAAGTCGCATCCGATCTAGATTGAATGTTGAAGTAGAGAAAGGGTATACAGTACATGCACCTTGTTTTTCAAAACATGTAAGCTTATATGCATATAACCATGTCAATGTAAAACGTTTGTCGACGTTGAAATTACCACTGAACTTAAGCATTTTGGGAGTCAATTTGCTATTTTAAGTTACTTACTGTACATGTACATGTATTATCCAATATATTGTATTTATTGAGCATGTGTTAAGTAACTCGCGAAAAACTCGAAAAATATACAGGTTGCAAAACAGATTTCACGAAATACTGTACATTAAATCGGATGCAAGTGAGTGATTATTGTTTAACTTAAATATGAATCATTGCATTTTCAAATACATGTACATGTATTTCTTTTCCTTTAAAAAAGTGTTATTGGCAAAACTGTAAAAGTGATGAATGCCTTTGCAATTTGCCCTGGTTTTAATAATCAGTTTTACTCAAGTAAACATGTAGCCTACATGTACTTCTAAAAGAAAGTGTTTGAAATACCAACTGTACATGTCTTTAAGAAGAAAAAACGGTGTATTTTGAGCAATAACATTGCCAACCATAAACCTTGGAAGTAAGACATTTCACCATTTAGAAGGATTTTACTTTTTCAAGATCACAAGACAGAATCAACTACATGTAATTATAAAATCAAGCATAAAACTTATTGGTCGTTAGTCTACCTCATTTTAAAGAGTCCTACTATCGCTATGACGTGTGTTTTCCTGATCGTGTTTCCTTCGTGGGTACCAAAACTCCCAATTGGGACTAGCTAATTACTGTCCTTGGACTAGATATTTCAGCCATTTGACGGACTGTTTGACATACACCGGTTTGAAAAATTGAAATGAACCACACCTGAGGCAGGGAAAGCGGACAGAATACCGTAATTTCTACAGGGGAGTTGCTAGAATGAGCGCAAAAAAATGCACGGCAGAAATGCTAAGTGAACAATGGCCATACCCAGTAGTAAAGTGCTTTCCCCCTCATTTCCTTTAATATTAGAAGAATGCGAGTTTACAGTATACCGAAAAAAAAATACTGAAACAAAGGTCGTTCTTTACCCTGCCTTGGACAGGTAATAAGCAGTATCATCGAGTACCTGCAGTCTCGTATTCCAGAGTAAAAACAAGCATAAAGAGTATTTGAATCCAATTAAATTTCTTCATTATCAACTTATAAGGCATTCTAATTCATATACATCATATACTTAGAACCCAGTGGGCTTATCATGTTTTTGTTTATTGTGCTTTTTATTTATTTGAGTTACATGTATAATTGCCGATCCCAATTATTTTTGAATAGGTTTCGTTCTCCAATGACTGCCTCTAACACTATGAGAGACATACACGGTATGCCTGTACAATCGAAGTTTCAAAGCATCTCCAACAACG
This sequence comes from Kryphioiulus occultus, assembly GCA_034687865.1. Classification (NCBI taxonomy): domain Eukaryota; kingdom Metazoa; phylum Arthropoda; class Diplopoda; order Julida; family Julidae; genus Kryphioiulus; species Kryphioiulus occultus. The sequence continues at coordinate 2,657 of JAQGAF010005776.1, read as the reverse complement.
AACCAGTGTCATCCTTAAAGGCCATAATAGTGTGGGGTCGACCTTCAGTAACCATAAGTCTTTAGAACGACTAAGCAGGTTGAAAACCTTATCTGGGTGTGTCAAAACATGAAAGATGCACCCCACAGTGATGTTGTGACAGTTGACCAATCTAAAAATACGCATTTATGATGCCTTTAAAACTTAGTGTTCAATGCCCAGGTGATAAATATTGCATGCAGTTGCATGGCCTTTATTCCCCTAGACGCAGTTAAGGTGCGTTTACACTGTATAACAAAACTTGTTATATAGCAAAGTTATATAAATTGTTTAAAAATGAGAAGAAAAAATGTTATTGAGCATCTTGGAATCTTGATGCCCCACGTAATCGAATGGGTGTTATAAGCTTATAACGAGTTGTACAACAGATTGAAAAAACTAATTTGTTAAATTACAATGTTTTGTTATATGGTGTAAAAGCACTTTAACAGGACTCAATTGCCACTTGCATCCTACGAGGAAAACAGTTTATAAAGGCGCGTTTACACTACATGTAATGTACATGTATGTCACAAAACGTGCTATAGTGCAAAGTTTCACAACTTGTTTGAAAATGAGAGAAAAAATGTTATTTAACATTTTGTAGTATTGATGGCCCATATAATCGAGTATGTGTTATATAATAACTTGTACAACAGAGTTAAAAACTAATTTGTTATACATGTGTGCAGTTTTTCTCATTTCAAAGATTTCTTGAAATCAATTTCTTCCCGTTCTCCATCATACCAGAATATTTACTTTAAAAACTAGAATAAAAGTACGACGGGAAACTCCCAAATGGTAATAATGATGACTGATGCAAATTTTAAATTAAAACTGGTTAAACTCAGGTATTTTTGAACTGCCGCTGTAAATCTAGTTCAGGGTATCTAAGGAATGCCGATTATACGTTTGTATACCTACAGCTTGCCCTTAATCAATCTACGGTTAACAAGTTCCTTATTCTTATGGCCCAGAGCAATGAACTTTAAAAATATAATGGAAATTTGTACATATCTTATTAATTGGGTCAATACGTCAATTACTACGATCATCTTAAATGATCCTTTAAAATATACATTAAATATTGATTTTTACGATTGTTATGTTTAAATATTGATCACAATTAATTACGGCGATCGAGTGCCGGAGCATTAGCATATTGCTGAATGGTAGATTAAAGAATTTTAACTACGGGTTATACTGTACATGTACATGTAAAAATGTTAAAGTAGGCCTATTATGCCATCAGGTATCCGGCAAGTTGTTCCCCGAAAGCTATTCACCAACATTTGTTCGCATAAGTTAAGTATAAATTTGGTTAGGTTAGGTTAGGTTAGGTTAAGCAAGCAATTGACTGATGCGAACAAATGTTGGCGAAACAACTTTCCGTGAACCATGACATCAGCATACTGTATATGGAAGGCGTTTATTAGTTTAAAATGCGCTTTTCAGGGACTGAATTCCAGCATTTTAACTCAAATTTTGGTAACTTCGCTTCATTTGAGTCTTTTCTTTCTATGATTATACTGTTTATACAGTACATGTATATCTTAACTATAGGGGTATGCATGTAGGTATGGAAATAATGACGTGGGGGAACAGGGGATGAGTAGAAAAATCATCTTGTGATGACAATATTTGAACGTCCCATAAGCATCCCATTGGCAAAGCAAGCGCCATTTTTATTTGAAAGCAGTTTTTCGATATAGTCTGCATGAGTCCCACACTGTAAAAACTAACTTTGGTACCAATTGAGAAGCTCATTTTTCTAATTACCATTTTAATGACCGCATTACATTTAATGGACGAGGATTTTTGGGCAGTCGGCAGCTGTCCAAATACATGTATGCAGTCCCAAAGATACAACTCGAAACTATTATCAACTTTTTATCTGAAAATTCGGCCATCAAAAGAGCTGACAAAAAATGATTACACCTGTACCTAAATATAAGGTAGCTATTAATTGTCCCAAATTATAACGGCTGCCGATTGAAGGCCAGAACGAGAATTTCTGCAGCTTTAACGGCAAATAAAATGCAGTTTTGAATGCAAAAAAGTTGTATTTCTTGGGGTTAGTAAGACTACATAATCAACAAACACATTCAAGGTGACAGTTCTAAATGATAAAAATACGTTGACAGCCATATTGGGATTAAACGGAAGGGCGATAATTTTCGACGAGAGCCTACATAAATTTTAACTAATAACTAGTTTTAGCAATTAAATGTAATAATTGTATTTCAACTATGAAGTTGGCCTTTAAGATATTTATTTGAATGTATTTAATTGCTTCAGACGTTTCTGTCTAAGAGTGCAATTTTAAACCTACTGTACATGTACATGTATGTCAACTAGCTGGAAGCGGTTGCAAATGTTTACCCCATAGTATTAGGGCTTCCTTTTACTGTACTGCACTCTGTATAAATGCTAAATTGTCATTTCAATTCAATTCCACTCAGTACCCTACTATCAGTAATTCAATACCATGTGGTAGGGGGGCGTAGTCCATCAACCCAAATTAAGAATCGGTGGGTACACCAAGGCATCATTGTCAAATTTAATTTCTTGAAGCTTAAGGCTATCCTTTGGAAGAGAATTCCAACGTCGAATGGCATGCAGAAAGTAAGACCAATAGT
>JAQGAF010005775.1:0-11418 GCA_034687865.1 Kryphioiulus occultus | reverse complement strand
GGGTTGATGGATTACACCCCCCTGCCACATGGCACATCTGTGCTGACTGCAGGGTACTGAGTTGAATTGAATTGAAGGTGGCATTATTGCTGATACAAATTTCTCTGACTTTTCCATGAAAATTTGAAAGTTCCCTGATTTTTCCGGGAACCCTGTTATACATGTAAGTTACAACGGCTGTCCTGCGACGGTGGTTTCCGGAAAAGTGGAACAATTACGGTAAGCATAATCTATTATCAATTAGCTTACCCTGGTGGGAAAATCAGTATAAAATTCGCAGTGATGTTATTACTAATTTACTTACACGTGATGATATTCGTATAAACTACTAATATCAGTGGTAATACCTGAACATTTGTACAGCTTTTTTTATTAAATTGTTGCACTTGTTTACGAACACAAACACGTCTAGTCACAAATGCAAATAAGTTAGAGTTTGAACACCGAGAATTACTACTGAAAAGTTGCCACAGCTGACATCACTAAATTATTACTGGCACTACACTGTATATGTTACTGCTGCTACTTTAGTGACACCTACATAGTGAACATCACTACAATCACTACTAGTATTGTACTAACAAAAGCATACATCACTATGTTCACCAAGAACAGGTACTGAAATTATGTGATAGTACCTCTAAGTGTTCCACGTGACGTTAGGACCACTTATAAGTCGCTTTAGTAGGTCGTTAGCAGAAAAAAATGTCAACATTTGCAATGATACCATTAATAATACTGATGTCATTACACATACAGATACCAGTACTAAGTGATGATTCCGCTTTTCATTTAAACAATATCACTAAACGCCCTGATTTGTATGTTCTGATAATTTGTACTGATATTAGTTGCCCAAAAACGACCAGAGGTAATCAGAATAGTGACACCAATATAGAGATGATGCATTGATCTTTCCACCAGGGATAGTTACCGATCACTGATAATTACATGGTTACTATCGGTATGACCGAAACAGCTAAGGGCTTCAATCGCTGCTTGAAATTAGTACGCGCATGCATTGCGCAGCCATGCTGAAGAAGTGAAGCCACGCGGTTATTATGAACGTAAATCTGCATAAGATAAAAAAAATGTCTGTGCATGTGAATCTGGGATTCATAGCGAAGCAAAAATTCCGAAAACATTCCGAGTTTGATAATAAATGTAAACTATTACCATCATATATTTTCTCTTAAGGAGATAATTAGTTCCGCTTAATGCTGTTTAAAAAAATTGATTTTTTATATTTTTGCCGGTTCGTTTTTGAAGAATGGCTCCTTTCCCACTGTTCTTATTGAAGCAATTCCCTCGTAAATATAATTGGAATTTATCGCAAATATGAAAATGACATGGGTTATGCATTATTGCTGCAGTTAATGTTTTTTTTGCAAACTGGAAAACGGATTTTTTAAACAACTGCTTAAAGCTGAACTCGATATTATCCTTGCATGCAAAAAATGCTTCGTTTACAATGTTCAGTTGAAATTTGTTAAATAACCATCTTGAGGGTATGTCTGCATTTTATTGCAAGCATATTTATTGCTTCAAATGCAAGAACTAACGTTCGGAAGATGCCATGTCATGCATGGCATGTCAACGATAAATTTGTGCTATTTTCAACATTTTACGATTCATTTTACAGACCCTATACAGAACCAACATGTCAGAGAACATAGAAACATGTAATTTTGTCGATGAAATTTTCATGCAGACAACATGCTTGACATTGTTGATGCATGTATTGAGAAAAACTTGTCTTCATTTTTGCACAAATGGCTTCAGTGAATCTCCACGTGATAGTTGTGTTATTTATCTGGACAGTTTGTAAACTTGAGTTAGTTTGAAGAGAATTGTGGTCAGTATTGTATTAGTAAAAACATTATACAAATCTTTAATTGCACTTCATGAAAAGTTCGCATTTTCTGATATAAGCCAATAAAAACGCCAAGCAGCAACGCGACAAAACTAAGAAGGTTTATTACACTTCGGATTATGCCCTGCTCCAAATGCGCACAAAATATTTACATTTCAACGACTTAAATGGCAGACAAGAAATTGAAATATACAATTACATGTAGCTGAATATAAATATATTGTGCATATTTAAAGCAGGGCATAATCCGGAGGTGTATTAAACTTGCTTAGATTTTCATCGAGTTGCTGCTTGGCATTGTTATCTAATTATCTTTTTTGCTTTTTCGTTTTTTTGTGTTTATTGTGCCTAACGTAAGCTAAATGTAATTTATTTAGCAAGCCCAGGCCGCAGGCAATTATTGCCAGCCTGCGAGCAATAAGGAGAAGCCCATCTTCCATAGTTAAATACTGAAATAGGGCAGCAGCAGGGCATATACCGAAGTAGAGCTTAACTTCTGTGTCATTCATATGACACGTGCATCAGTTCACTATGCAGCGAGCGTCGCGCCCCCTATATCAGCACATTTTTCGAAAACAGTTTATTTATCGGTTTATAACAATGTTCCGCCACCGCAATTGTCTTAGTTTCCAATTTGAAAAAGCAGTTGCAGACATTCCATAAGCGTGCCCAGAATATATTTCTTCTGTTTAAGTGACTGGGCGACGACAGGCTGTTAATCGCAGGCCTAATTTACAGACGCTTATACCGTATAAATATTTTTAAGGGGAGAATAAGAAACGGAAATACTTCCAATTGCGAGGCTTGATTGTTCGCGATAAAAGCTCCACGAAACAGATGGCGCAGCTGAAGAAATATTAATGTTTTGCGATGCGAATCCGGCTTTTAAAATAATTCGATCACCTTGACTGCGTTTAGTAATATGGCTGAGCTCATGGGTGAAATTGCCATGAATTGTTTTGCGGCGCGCGAACGGCAAAGCGGTTTTTTCGACCGAATTTCTCAGAAGTTGGCAAAAATTATGCCCCAAGTTTTACGAGTAATTATTTTTCGGTGCGAGCGAGGCGCTATCAGCACCATGCCGAAGATGCCGTGTGAACATCTTCGGAAATGCCCACAAATCATAGCCAAGCATGAGAAGATTCCGAACGCACAGAGATTAACTGTTGCGAAAATATAAACAAAAAGTGCGAAATTCGATTAAAAAACACTTAAGGTTATACAGGAAACTGGGCTAGAAATGACAAAAGTACGAACTGAAGCTCGGAATGCTTACATGTGGATGTGAGATGTGATGTGGATGTGGGCTAAGTGCCGCTAAGTAAAGTGATAACATATACAACTAACAATTCTCACATTGACTGCCTAACTTCTGTAAGGAAAACCAATTCCAACAAGTTTCAAACATGTATGTTGGACGTGTAACCATATATTCATATTATGAGCTACATATAGCTAGTATTAATGTCGTATACAAAGACGATGCTGACATGCATGCATACGTTTGTAAAACAAACACCATAAGGTGCTTACTAACTGTCATAACGTAATGGTAAACTAATCCATTTGTCATCAGGTCAGAATTGGTGACGTCAGATGGGACTACTACGAAAACTAAGATAATAGGCGTGGGTCAATAAAGTCCACGTAGCCTCAACTTTTGACATATAGCACAGAAACAGTTGTAACCCAGAATGCATTTAGAACACCACATACCAAGATATTGACTTCTCTGAGTAGGCAAGAAAATTTGTCTACGAAACATACTACCGTATGCTTTATTTAACACAATATCACTGTATGATCCATATGGATCATGATCTATGTCCTTGCCACATAAAACTTTCTTATAACTACATTGTCTAAACTTCAAAGCACCACCTGAATTTTCACGTACTTACATTATATGAGTTAAGAAAATAACATTAGTATTTTAAATAAAAAGTCTTACAGATATTTACAGATAGTTCTCATCGATATTAGTTCTACTGTATGAACTACCAGAATATATTCTATCAATGGCACTTAAGGCAAATTAAACAAGAATTAAAATAATATTATTAGAACTAAAAATTAATTAACTCAAAAACTACCCATACTGAAACTATGGATTTTCATCATATGTTAAATTTTCTTCATAGCAATTTGTATACTAAACAGTATTCTTATAATTGGAAAAGGCAAAATTAAAAGACGCATTAATTATCCTTAAGAGAAGTGGACAACGATACATTTACAAAATTGGTTACGTTTGTGTAAGACCACCACATGAAACTTGATTTACTTCACTGTATATAGTTTGACGTTAATCCTTTTTACTGCAAAATATTTATGAAGCCTGAAAACGTGTAAGATGCAGCAAGTAAACAAGTTCTGTATACGAACTTCGGGCTTTTATCAATAAATAATAAAAATAGAAATCAATAAATAATAAAAATAGAACAATGCACATGTTCAAACAGAAAAGGAGAGTGCAATCCTAGTGCTTTCTCAGAAGCCATGTCCACAGGCACAGAAGCCACCAGCTTCCGGCCTGGAGCACGCATCCCCCACGCTAATTTCCATGAGAGACACATAGGGTCTTGTCTCATATGATAACTTATAGCTTTCAGATCATAAAAGCCACGCTTTAAAACCATGGGCGTGCGTCAAAAGTTGCATCGTCGTCAACTTTTCCGGACACCCCTTGCAAGTAACGACCTGCATGGCCCAGTCAACTTTACTGCCGAACCGTGATGTAGAGGGCCATAAAGTGTCCTCCGCCCATGCACTCAGGATCGAGCCCAGGGATCGGATCCTCCGTCGGTGACCCACGTTCTGGAATGGCCCATAAGCGCGTAGGCAAGCAGATTTGAGCGACGACGAAAGCCTATTATCAAAATTCAGGCCTTTTAAGGCAGGCCATCAATACGAAAATGGGCTCGTAAATAAGGTGGGGCCCAGCTAAAAAACAGCTTATTTTCGAGCAAGCTGGGCCCAGCCCCAAACCCGCGTGCCTAAGACAGCGTGTCGACCCACGAGGCCCTGTTTTTAATACCCGGATTACGCGCAAAAGCTGATTTATAAGCGAAAATATTAAAATTGGGGGTCTTAACAATAACGTCATTCATCAATTCTTCACTCAGCGAAGCATGGAAGAAGTTGCTGGCTTTATTTTTCCCGAACTTCTCATACGTTTTTTTCTAAATTAGGCAAGGCTGTTGTTGCTCAAACATAACTTTCAGACGATATTGCATTATTAAGCTTATTTCTCAAAGTTTATCCGCGGTTGACTATCCAGGTGCCTTAAAGCTGTCAAAGTGTTTCACGGAAAGTTGTTTGCATAAGCTAATTGCTTGCTTAACCCAAACTAATCTATCCTAACCTGACTTATACATAACTTTTTTTACTTATAGGACAAGTGTATCACCATTCAGATTTGCAAAACTACATGTACATATAAGTCTTATGTCTTTGGTGCAACAGCCAATAGGATACTTCATGGACAACTTTACTTAGCTAATCAGAGAATTAAGTGTTGCCTGCAATATTATTTAGACATGCATGTACATACAAGAAACAAACTCAAGCCTAAGTCTTCAGTATGTCTTTTGGTGCAACAGCCAATATAGGGTCTTCATGGACAACTATTTGACCAAATAGAAACAAGTGTCGCCAGCTACATGCATGTGCTACGGACACACATTGACATGCAAAAAACAGAGGTCTTAATGGATTAACCCCCTACAGTATATAGGCTGCCTTTTAACTGATACAGTAATAATTAAGGTGGAATTAAGGTGCCATTGACATTACTGAAGCTCATACTTAAGGCTTGAAAGTTCACTGTTACGAAATTTTCTATTTGTCTATATTGCGTCGAAATATAACCGTGTCAAAATTTCCCCAATTTCTATGTCACTTGGCCGAAGATGCTCCGACTTCTATCAATTACCCGAAATTCCACATTACCTCAGAAAACAGTATTGATTTGTTTCCATATTTCCCTTCACGTTTCTCTGGACATCGGTTATTTCCGTTACTTCAACAGATTTTTTTCGATACTTATCTGCTTCAAATTTCCCCCTCTGACCTCTTGCATTCACCCAGAACATCGTTCAACTTCGCAGAATTCTCCCACATTTCGTTACATGGCTAACCATGTTGATTTCATGGTATATTGCTAATGCACTACAACTCGACGTATCTACCAGATGCCACAGGCCACGGACTTAACAGGCTGAACCACCTACGAGTTTGCCGAAGAGCAGATTTGTTGGTCCACCACGATGTCAAACACTTACATGTTTGCATGCCAAACCAAATTGCACAGACTTCCAAGCGAGACATTATGTATTCGCAACGGTCAATACCGTTAAAATAAGCAGCATTTTGATTCCCCGTTCCGCCTGTTGAAGATAACAGGATTCCAGTTGACACTGACCTTTCAGCACGAGTGGACGCAACAATAACCGTTAAGCCGTCTGTAAGGCTGTCTTCACTTTAAGCTTGTAAGAAAAAGCAGCTTTAAGGTTAAGCCGCTTTTCTCGTTCTCCATGGAATTCCCATGGCGAAATTATTCCACCTCAGAAGACTTCAAACGAGGTCAGTTTCAGCATCCCATGCGCACAGAAGCATGATCAGAATCCGAGACCCAAGATGGCGGCGGACTTTGTGAACTGCCCCTGGGGCGTGCTTCTCATGTATTTGGTGGTTCAATCAGTCGCCAGCATGAATTATAAACGGCAAATACACCGAAAATCTGGGCACAGCGAATGATCAAAGCATCAAAATCGATCTTGCAGCATGCCGAGACCAAAGAGCCATAAAAAAACAGTAAAACATTACTTGTCCGAGTAGTCTGTTGGCCTAGTGAAGAGGTCATCGTACATGGTCAGGCAATCATGAGCGGTTGTGCCGTACTTGAAGGGGTCAAGTAGATGATGAAGTGAAATTTCGCCATTTGGAATGGACTCGATCAATGAGTGCCACTTGGGTATTTGTGGAATTTAGCCGATAAACGTTTCAGGCTACTGCAGCAATAAATGCCCAACAATAAAATTAAGAAAAAAGTTTGTTCCTGTATTTCTGAACTCAAAAATGGCCATTGACGTTTCTACTCTTTCCTTCAGAACAATGTTTTAGCATCGCCTTCTTGCACAAAGCGAATCCAAAACTATGCAAGCATGATTTGGAGATAAGACTATATTCTTGGGTTGTCAAACATTTTGTCAGTAGAAATCTTAACACGAAGTAGCAGCTCGTGTGAACTTGCCGTTTTCTCAACTGCTGGAGAGCATACTATCCTTCTGCATAGCGAGCACCTTGAGAAAGTGGATCCGTCATGGGTAGAGTAAATCTGTCCCTATCTTCCCTCTCATTTTTTAGAAGATGAAAGCTAGTCAAAACCTTTTAAAAGCACGTGCATTTCATATTCTAGACGTTGAAGTAACATGCAGATGCCCAAAACCAAACTTGTTCAAAACGGTAAATATAAGTAGTATCGTTATGACTTTGTGAAGACATGTACACGTGAAGTTGCACTGGATGTCTCAATTAGAATTCCAAAAGTCTTACACTTATAAAACTAATATTGCAGTCGTTTCTTCTAACTTGAACTGCAGTTCGATACTTAGAACAGGGCTTATAAGAATTCCCAAATGTTTTCCTTCACTATCCCCAAAAACACTCGTATCTCAAAGTTATTTATACCCAAATCGAGTAAAATATTCCATAAATAATCAGTAAAAATTGTAGTCTTACAGTACTAACAATGTTATTTTACAGTATCGCTGCACAGTGACATCACTTTCTTTAGAGAACTGATTCTACACTTAGTTATATTTTACTGGGTATACTAAGGTGTGTGGCTACAGAAAGAAAACCAGTAGCCAATTTTGTGTAATACGGTTTTGGAAGCGTGGTCAAAGGCATCAATGCGTGACTTCATGAACAACACCATTTTTATATTTAACATGCTTCTTGATATGCCAGGAATGCGGTGTCAATACACGAGTCAAATCAAATTAGATGATTCAAAAGTCTATGCTCAGTACAACATGCCATTTTCATGTTTCGTTACAATACGAGAACTAACGCAGATGCTCGATATGTCAACGTTGTCATCAGTTTCCTCATTAACTTTGTAACAGCTATCGACATGAAGTCAAGCATGAAGTCATAACATTCAAACCACAGTTCGTTAAAATACGAGTACTAATGTAAGGTGCTCGATATATGTCAACGTTGCCATCAGTTTCCTCACTTTGTAACAGCTATCGACAAGAAGTCAAGCTTAACTTGGTGACATATCCAGTATTTAATACAAATTATCTTGATACAATTTATGGCGTACAGTCATAACATTCAAAGCAGAGTTTTGCTACCACGAACTTTCACGTTGAACATGGATTGCTCTAAACTGCCAGATGCAGGGTTGTGAGTTTCGTCGTCTTGCCAGTAGATAATGGTGCATGGTCTTGAAGCACAGACAATGCTCAAGAGGCGAAAAGCACAAATGTGCCAAACTGGTCATAACTCGGCCACGTTATTAATTCCGCTCATTCACCGGGGATAACTCCAGTGTCCAGGGGCTAAAATACGAGCGAGGCAAACGCGTCGCGACACTCAATCCGGATACATAATTCACAACGCACCACGTTACAAATGAGATGCTAGACCGCCATAAATTGCTGGGGCGCTTCAGCCCACATTGATGCATGGACCAGTCAGTGCCATGACCAACCGGCCGTTCCAGCACAGTGCATGCGCTGCTAATTAACAGGGACATCCTCGGAGAAAATCACGCTAACAGCCGTTTTGGGAGACTGAGGCCCAAGGTGGTCAAGTTCGGATTGGCAAAATCAAAATGCGGATATACATGTATATGTAAAGCTAAGGCCTCCCACCCAGTACGAGCGCCATAACTACTCCAGAAAAACCAGGTCAACCATGGCTCATTAAATACACTAGTAGAAAAAAGATACAACCAAATATAGTTTGAAGATCATGGAAGCGTTTGTGCAATCTACAGAGGATTCCGATTAGCGTAATCGCGGACAATGTTATCATTCGTTTATTGTTATCGAAATCGCCAAGTCCCGAACGCCCACAGAATTCTTCCACGGAATTGCTTGTCATCTCGATTGTTGTATTGTAGTAATTAGCCACGTAAAATGTATTAATGATTTGTTCAATTTCCCTGCTTTTTCAAAGTAAATCCATTTCCTCTTACTTTTCCAGACAATTAACCCATATGGAGGGTAAAATCATCGGTTATTGCAATCCCCGATTGCAATATAAATAATTCGCTTATTGTTATCATTTCCCCCCATGAAGGATTGATAAAACAAGAGTAATGAGAAGATTTGGAAGAAAATGTCTAAAACTTGTCAGGTAGTCTGTGAGATAAACAGAGCCGACTGAGGAAACGATTTTGATGTTGATGAACATGAAACGTGCATCTTAGTTGAAAAACCACCAAAAAATGCTGGGATAACAGAAGCATGCACTAATACATTTGAATGGTGCGCAGCATAACAGCGTAAATCAATTGCTTTTCAAATACAGTGTTTGTATGCATACATGTAGGAATATGAGAATTTCATTAACGAACTAAGAAGGAAAAATTGGTTGCAAACCAATATGTGATTTTTTAGCTGTAAATAGCTTTGCAAACTTAAATTATGTAATGTGTAATGTACATAAAATTCAACGATCGCCTTTTCTTGTCATTCGGATAGTAAAATCATTCGGTTATTGTCATCAAAATAGCCTATGCCCAATGTGGTCACACAAAGCGGAGTCCACTGTATTAACCAGGGTGGTTTGAACAGTTCATTAACTAGAGTGGTCATTGCATGTTAAGACGTGGTTATTAATAGTTAAAATGCAAGAACTCGTGTATACTACAGATTATGTCCTGCTCCAAATGCGCCCAAAATGTAATTTTCAACTACTTGTCTATAGTATACAAGAATGACACCTGTCCTAAGGTGAAAATTTCGCGTTTTTTGCTACTTTTCTGTTTTGTTTTATATTTTTTCGGTTTTAGTACGTTTTCTGTGCCTAATGCAAATGTTTGTAATAGTAACAAGCCAGGCAATGCCAGCCTACAAGACGTCAGGAAAAGCCCACCTTTTAATTGCGCCTAGGGCATAGCAGGGCACAATCTGCAGTGCAGCCAATTGCAATGTTTTGGATGACAGCCTCCCATTATAAACGCTTAAATTAAAAGCTTATGCATGATGGTTTTAATGACGCCAGCAATTTGACAGCATGTCTGTTAACTACCTTCACTGCAAATAATTGCGGTGGTTGTAAACTCATTCGTGAAACCGCCTCAATACAGGGTGTCCATAAAATCAAGTTGTCAGCTTCGTTAGCGCCCAACTATTACGTCATTATTTCAGGGATGGTCAACCAAATAGTGAGTCATTTTCTTCTCCGAATGAAAATTTGGATATAAAAACCATAATTTGTCAAACAGATTTGCTATTGTGCAACTAAACAACACTTGTTGAAAGTTTGTGAAAAAAAATTATTATCACGACACGTGGACACGGGATTGTACAATTTTGTAGACAGGATTGGATATGCTACAGATCAGTCCCTGCTCCAATGCCCACACATTTCAACTCTATAGTAATATACGGGAATGCTCATAATCCCAGCTGTCACAATTTTTTTTTTTGCTCTTTTGTGTTTCATCTGTAACAAACCAAAATTCCAGGCAATCACTGCCAGCCTACGAGCCGTTAGGTTAGGTCCACTTTCCAAAAATGTCTAATCTGTAGCGTCTGATGTCATTGGAAATATCTTGTCAGTATGATGTCAATTGCAATATCGTGTCAATCTGATGTCACATCAAGTCAGTGGAAATATTATGCTAGTCTGATGTCACACTCATGTCAGTGGAAATGTCATATTAGTCTACTGTCAGTTTCAATGAAAATATCATGCCAGTCTGACGTCAGGTGCAATGTCATCTGATGAACATCTGCATCCTACCAACAAAGTTTGAACAGCCATCACAGACATGCCTTCAATTGTAAAAATCAGCAATTTTTTTGGAACGTTAGGAATTTTAGAACGTATTATCTAGCGGCCATTAGGAATTGTGCACCATGACAATACAAATGTTTGAAATATTTCACCAACCAACCGAGGTCGATGGTCAGTTTTCTTAAAGAAAGCCTTTTTTAGGAATGTAAGCACTTCAGAAAGTGGATACCTACACATATAATAGTTTCCCAAGTAAAAATATCAATTGGTTAAATGGAAATGGAAATTGGAATTGTTTAACAATTCAATCAATTGGTTTAACGACAGCAATTGGTATTGATTGTTCATTTAATATCAATTGTTATTTATCATTTTTATTGCTCAGTTGTCATTAATTGGTGTGAATTGTTACCATTTCCTTTTATAACCCATAGTTCCTAACTTGTAACTTGTAGTATTTCTGAAATTCATTTTGAAATAGACCTGCAGTTCCATCCTATATTAAAATATTTTCCTCATCAACTTACAATAAAACCAATTAATACCAATTTCACCAAATGTTT